>VZUI01057195.1:0-19306 GCA_013401135.1 Cettia cetti | reverse complement strand
CACCAGCCTTCCTGGAGAGGTGCTTGATGCCCCAGACTGTCACAGTTTGAGAGGCATTTGAGCAGTGGTGTAACTTTAGGGCAGCCCTGAACTGGCAAGACAGCTGGACCAGATGATTGTCATAGGTCCCTTCCAACTGAAATATTCTCTTCTTGATACTGTGCAATATTTAGCATCAAGAGAGAGCTTTCACACACCACTGTTTTACACTATAGGAGACAACACAGAAGTGCTCTGTACCCAAAACAAGATGCTTTGTAGAAACAGTTGAGTAGCTCATGACAACAGAGATATCCCAAAGAAATCAACCCACAGAGCTCAGGGCAGAATAAAGATGCTGTCAGTGTTTCCATGCTGCTTACCCGGCTGTCCCCGAGGTTGGCTATGTAGAGAATATTGTCAACAGCTAAGACACAAGTAGCTGTGGAGCCATCCTTCCATGCTGGCTTCCTGAAGGGAACCAAAATGAGATTACTAAAGGGGAAAAACAACACTTAAGGAGATACAGAGCGTTCCTGGGGACTCAAAGAAGCATTCTGTGCCAACACACAGCAATCAGGTAGCACAAGCCCACAGCAGCTGCCTGCTAGCAGCTCAGGTTGGTGAGAAACAGCAAACTGGACATGGACAGAGGAACTAGACAGACTACAGATTTCTGAATGCACAGCCAATGCCAGCTGGTGTAAATACTGCCAACCACAGCTCCCACATCGACTCTTCCTCACACTTGGCTCCCAGGAAACCTCGAATGCGTGCAGAACAGGCTCAGCCCTGATGGCTGCCCAAAAGCTGCAGCACCACGAGCAAGCAAGCACCCCACACTTCCCCTTGGGAAGCTGCTTCTCTGCAGCCAAAGGAAGGCACAGCCAACTCTGCAGCAGAAATGCCTTCTTTTTTGCTTACATTTTCCTTCCTTCTTTCACAGTATCCCTGCCCCCTCCCCCAGCTCAGCAGCACCACCGCTTGCTCAGTCACTCTCCTCCCATTTCACTTCATGTAGTTAAGCTTTTATCTCTAGAGCTCTAGGTAAAATGAGAAGCATTTCTTAGATTACAGCTGCCAGACTAGTCCTGTCCACAAAAGAGCCAGGCTGTGATGCTGTTCTTCACTGAAACTTTGAGAATAATTTCTAGACATATTTCACCCAATTTTTTCTTACTTTGAAGGTGTAGCTGAATGAACATCATTCATTTCACCATCAATACAGCTACTGCTAGCAATCCTTTGTCATAAATCACGTTTCTGACCAGAGGCTGTTTTGCAAAAGACACTATTGTGACAGGCTCAAGAAAGCATCTTTCTTTTTTGCCTGGTCAAACTTGTTGTTCTGATTAGGCTTAAGAGACTGAGCCAGTCTGCAATTTACTTAAAATTGAAAGTAATCAGGGATTTTCAGGGAATTGCAAAATCAAATGCATTAACAGTCTTTGCATCTGTGATAGAGGTGTCACTGTGAAATAATAACAGTAAAAAAACTAAACCAAATGCGTGTAAAGGATTGGTACCAAAGTGACTGTATCTGAAATGCAGTATACACCTCCCCTAGCCCACACAGCTGGTGTGTCAGCCCAGCAGAGACTGAGGGAAGGGCAGGGTGCTTGGCACTCCACACCCAGCTGCAAGGCAGGCTGGCATCTACCCCACAGAGGGACAGTCTTCATCAACATCTGTTTTCTAAAGAGTTGAAGAAAGCAAGATTTCAATTTACACTGAGAGATGGAGGTCTTTCAACACAGGGCATTAAAAGCTACCTCAGGGCTGTGTTCCAGCCTGGCAAGCACAGCTCTAAAGAAAACTCAGAGATCCCATCTCAGGCAGAACAGGGCAAGTCCCTTCAGCAACATGACAACTCTTTAAAAAGAAGGCAAACAAGATGCCTTGATAAGGACAAAGGTGGTCCTTGGACGTGTTTTACTTCCTTCCTTCATGAGGAACATGTGTTTTAGTCCAAGGGATCTTACAGACTGCTTACCATAGAGTAAGGCCAGAACATGCCACGATCTAGTTCTGGCAAGCCCTCAGCTGCAGAGTGACAGCCTGGCACAGGGGAGCTGTGTGGAGCTTTGCCAAAGCACAGGCATGACACCAGGGAGGTTTCCTCTGCCCCGCTCACAACTCAGACCTCAGAGATGCACACTAAGAAACACAAATGAAAGTATTTGCACTTACTGGCTGGATGCCTGCTTTAGAAACTCTTCATCTGTGTGTTTGAAGGTGTCCAAAAGGCATCTCTTCACAGTCTTCTCCACGCTGGCTACCTCACCTGTCAGAGAAAACAACAACTAAGCTCCAAGTAAAACATATCTGATCTATCCTAGCCTGTCCCTTTGCTCAGCCACCAGTCAGTCAGGCAGTGCATCTCTTGGACTCTGCACACCCTGGGCTTACCCAACCAGAAATCTATGCAACAGTGTATGAGGAGAGCTTATGACACAAACCTCTCCACCACAGGAGTATTTTCACACTCCATGTGGCACTGCACTGATGGCAGCAGCACATCTCACACTTGTTTAGAGAGTCACAGTTGGCTACTTGCACCCTTGTGCCAAAAAGGCTTCCAGTCCTCTTCCCCAGGAGACAGAGAAGTCTTGCAAGTCCTCTGGGAATAAGGGATGGGTACTGTAGGACTACACTCAAACAGATCAGTTTCCCTTATCCCCTGCCAAGGCAGAAAAGGTGATGGATGTCCTACAGCCCTTACTCCACTCATCTCACCTTTTGGAAATTTCTTGATCAGGTTTTGATGCAGATTCTGTGCTGCAAATTTCGAGGCTCGGACTCCCCCATGGCCATCAAAAACAGCAAAGTAGGAGACACGTGTGCTGTGAGGGAACAAAGAGCAGCAGAAAAGGCCAAGAAAGGCCATTAGCCAGGGAATGGGATCCATTCCTCTCCATAATGCCCTGCCCTGTGTCAGCCAGACCAAAATTCCCACACTCCAAGGCACAAAAGGCAGCAGGTCTCTGAGCTCATATATTCAGCATTTACATAGTTTACATGTTCCAGCACTGAGCTGAGAACTTTCTTGTAATTTTCCACTCCTCAAGAAAATGAAGGGCTAAAGGGTTTACAGACCTCAACTTGGCATAAAAGCAGATAAACTTTTTACCTTCAGGAACACTGCAACTCTCCAGCATTACAGACATCAGTCTAGCCAATCCTACAGTACCTTCCATGCCTAAGCTTGTTTCAACTATGCTACAGACAAAAATCTGGATCTCTCAGAACACAAATCTCTTGGGACAGTACTAGTTCAGAAGCTAAATCCAGTATCGGGGTGATGCTTGAGAACATTATTTTAATTTTACATACCCACTTATATTTGGGTAATAGAGGATCAACAACTAGAGTTATCAGGCCCTGAAGGCAGTGACTGAAACCACCGAGCACCCCTCAAAGGGAGATTTTTGTACACACCAGCCCTGTGAACTGCCTGGGAACACATGTGGCTGATGATTCTCCCAATAACAAGCCCAAACCATGCACCACAAGACAGGCAGACAAGAGCATCAGCTGTTGAAAGCAAAAAGGATCATCTCAGGGCCCTGGCTGCAGCAAGCTGGAGCTCCCTCAGCCCCAGGGTGGCTGTTGTGGCAGTTGGGCCACTTACATTTGGGAGGGCAGAGGCCGGCACTCCTCGGTGATGTCGTTCAGGATGACGTGTGCATCCTGCATGTCCTCCCGCTCACCTTTTCTCTCTGCCACATAACCCTTCAGGCCAAGAATGCCCACTGATCCTAAAGGGGAACAAAGCAGACACAAGCATGCAAATCCAGCTTCTCTGTCTCCTCAGCTCAGGCTAAAAACCAGCAAGTTCTCAACTTTCAGAGCCCTGTCCTGGCAGTGCAGCCCAAAACATCCAGCATCTGCTGCTAAACAGGACATGTCTATCTTGTAACTGGGGTTTCTGTGTCCCCAAGGCCAGCAGCTCTAAAAGCAGCCTGCCCTCATTTTAGCAGGCAGCTGTAGCCAAGCAGGACTGCTGGCCATGGGACAGGACTCTTAACCAACAGGGGCAGGGGACAGGCTGGGCAGGGGAAGCACGTGGCACTGAAGCAGCAGATTAAGTAAAGCACAGCTTTAAAGAGTGCACTAAGGACAGGAAATCCAGGCCTGATGTTCCCAGGACGTGTCCTTTCCTTTGTACCCCTGAACACATTTACTCCCAAAGCTGCAACACAGCCTGCAGGCACTGAAGCCAAAGGCCCAGCACTGTAACAAGCCTGTCTCTCTCCCTCTCTAGCATCCTTAGCAGCCAGCAGAGACTGGTGATGTGGCAAAAGAAAGAGGTGTGGATCCAGCCTCAGAGAGGCTCCACAGCCAATCCCCCTCCTGCCAGTGCTGAGGAGCTGCTGCCCAGCTCCTGCTGCTTCAGCAGGGTCAGTAACAAGGCCCAGGTGAAGGGGGCTGATGGAGGGGCTTCCACAGACCCCTGCAGCAGTTTGTTTCCTACATGAGGCTGAAAAGGCAAGCAGACTGAAGAACCAAAGCTCAGCTTTGTTCTGGACTTACTCAGCCCAACGCCAAAAGTACAAATTGAGTACATTTGTTTTCAAACTGTCTGAAAACCTTTACAAACTTTCTTTTCCACAAGTTCTTCCCTGCCATTCTTCTCTTCCTCCTCCTCCAAGGACTTTCTCTTCTGCCCTTTCTCTTGGCTCCCTGCTGATGAGACTTGCTTAGTAGCACTGGAGGCTGAAAGAAAGCAAAAATGCAGGTGGCTCAAGTGTTCCAGGACTGTTTTACTTGCAAAAATTCAGCAGCAAGTCCTTTTATACCAAAGCACACTCAGGAGTGCAGACTCACACACTTACACCACATTAAGTGACCACAGTCATTACTGAACAACCCACAGGTTTTATTCCTTAGCTACCAGGCTTTTTTTTTTTTCCTTTTTTTCTTTCAGTTAACTGCTCAGGAAGTTAATGCTACAGGCTAGAACATTTCTATATTATTATTATTCTTATTTTCCTCTATGATCTCTGCCCACAACAACGCAAAGAAACTTATTTTATTACCCTGAATGTGCACATTTTTTACAGGGTTCAGAAGAAGGCTGCAAATTAAAGCTAGCAAGAAAAACCTGATGTCAGAACTCTGCCTTTTCCTTCTGGAGATTTAGGCTCCTATGGGTACAGTGAATTACCTCAGCTCCTCCCAGGTGACAGCAAGCACATGGCTGTGTGCAGAAAGCCTTGCCAGAGCAGCAGTGTGGGTTTGAAGGCACCCTCAGCAGGGAACAAGGAGGCAGCCTGTGCCCACAGCAGAAAAGCAGCCAGGGCAGTGGCTGCAGCAGGCCACTTTCCCTCCCAAAGCAGGGAGCCTTCAGAGAACGAGGCTCCCCAAAAGACAGGGATGTACTTCTGGGAACAGGCCTAAATTTAAGATTCAGAATCCTGATTTAAACAATTGGGGCACAAATTGCCATGACAAGTGTCAGCCAATCCAGACAGGATAAATCAGCACCAGGTTAACTTGCTATATGTCCAACACAAGAGGCTGCACCGTGGGCTTTTCCCAGAGAGGGGTGCCTCAGCAGAGGCTGATGAGGACACAGCTCCTTACCTGGGTCACTGCTGCTGGCTGGTGGGAGGCCATCAAAGAGCAAAGAGCCTTCTCTTCCTGGAGCACAAGAAGACAAAATTAACTAAATGCCTTTGTTCCTTTCAGGGAATAACGCTTTGCCCATGTTTCTCCTTCCAGGGAATAATGCTTTGCCTATATCTCTCCTGAGGTGAAGAAATTATGCCAGTTTACCAAAGACAGCCAAATTTCTACTTCCATTACTAGTTGGGGAAATCCAGGCTTTGCATTTCTTCCCGGGAACATTTTTATGGAATGTTTTATAGAACATATGTGGAACATCTATAACACCCTGGTTACAAAAAACACAAACAGGATGCAGCTGGTCTGCATACCAGCACCGATAACCCTGCTGTCTTTATTCTGTCTAACAAAGAACAGGATTTACACACATTTCATCTGAAAGAGATGCTGATGCAGAAAACACAGAAAACCAAACGAGTGGCAGGAACAGAGCACCCATACCTGAGTCAGCACTGCTGGATGGTGGGAGATCATCGAACAGAAGAGGCCCTTTATGGGCATCTTTCCCTGCAAGGCACCAGGGCAAAGTAAGGAATCACTGCAGGCTCTCCTGGGGGAATTGTTCTAAAGGCACTGTCCCCAAGCCAGCACAGGTGTGGCAAACCAGGAGAGCCTTACTTCCACCTCTAATTTTAGCAGCTTCTACACAAGCAAAATAACCACCTGCTTGGGGCTGAGGTGAACTTTTATCTTGAGAACAGATTTGAGGGGTTTTTTTGCTAGCAATCCACTAAGCTCGCACTAACATCCCTCAGCAGCACAGCGAGGGGAAAGGCTCCAAGATGGTCAAAACCGCGGAGAACAGAAGTTCATACAGAACATGCAAAAACACGGACAAAATTGCAGTGGAGCGAGTCCCGGAGGAAAAAAAAAAACACTAAAAAACCACAAAACCCACCAAACCCGGCAATTTCTCCAGCGATTTTTAACCCGTCCCCTCACCCTCCCCCTCAAGCTCCCTGTGGCGGCGGCCTGGCTGTACGCAGAGCCACGCTATCCACGGCCGAGCTGCAGCAGGCCCGGCGGGGCCCGCAGCCCGTCAGGTGAGGCCGCGGGCGGGGCCGGTCAGGCCCGAAGGACAGCGCGGGCCCGAGCGGGTCGCGGCCTCACCCGCGGCGGCGCCGGGCTCGGGCAGGTCCCCGAACAGATCCATCGCCGCCGCTCGCTCCCGCCCGCCCCGGCGCCGGCCCAATCCGCACCCGCGGAGGGCCGGAAATGAGCCCGCGCCTCGGCGGCGGCGGAAGGGCTGCGCTGGCCACGCCCACGGGGACACGTGCGCGTCTCCTCCACCAATCGCAAGCGGCGCCGCGCTGTCAGTCAGTGCTGTGGCCCCGCCCCCCGCCCCGCCGGGTTGAGCGGCCCGCGAGGGGGCGCCCCCTCAGGGGCGGTGGGCGCTGCCCGCCCTCAGCTCCCCTCCCGCCCCTCCCTGCTGCCGCCCCGCCAGCCCCGCAGAGGATGCTCAGAGCACGGGAATTGCGTTAAATGCGACATTTATTTCAGAACCGAACAAGCCTCACGTGCGCACGGACGGCCAGGACCCGCAGTACTGCCCCCCCTGGCACACGGCAGGGAGCGCCGGCGGGAACCGGAGAGCGGGGAGCGCGGCCTCCCTCCTCCTCTGCCCCCAGCCTGCCCGCCGATGCCCGCCTGCCTTCCGTGCCACCCGCTGCTCTGTGGAATTTCCCTTCCGGTTGGGCTTATAGTCGTGCTCGAACCTCCGCTTTGCATTCCTTGCCGAGGGGAGGGTGCCAGGGCCATGGCGAGGAGCGCGGTGCCGGTCAGAGCGCTGCTGGTAAGATGGCAAGTGGCCCGTGTGCCCCATCCAGCGGGCAGCTCTGTTTTCCTCGGCTCCCACCTCCAGCCGAGCCGTCTGCTCTGCAGGTTTGCTGGCCTCAGGCATGGTTCGGCTCTGGCTGGAGGAAGCCCTGCAGCTGGCTGCGTCTTTTCTGTGGCACAGGCAGTACCACGCAGCCCTGGCCAGTGACCCTGTGTCTGGTCCCTGACAGACACTGGTCCCGTCTCTGCCAGAAGCTGCCTCCATTCTGGAAGAGCCTCCCCTCAGGTGCCCCCTGTTTCTCCACCCTTAGCCCCTTACACCGAAATTTGGGATGGTACCAACTAGTCCTTGCTCAGAGCACGGGAGCCAGGATGTTGCAGCCTGCAATGCCCCTGCATTGCCCCAGCTCAGCCTCTCTGTGCCTCCAGGCTGGCACCTCTTCATACAGAAAGGGCACAAGTCGGCCTTCAGGTCTAAAGGATCACAGAGAGTAAGATAGCCCAGTTTGCTGGGGAGCTTGTCCTGGGCAGGGGAGCTGGGCTGAGAGGAGCAGCCCCACTGCAGATTTGGGCTGTAGTAATGGGGTAAGATGCCCAAGGAGCTATGGTGAGGCCAGGCAGAACCAGCATGTGCTCAAGAAGAATCCCCAAACTCTGTCACCTGAACCCCAAGCTAAAGGGTGCCTGATATGCAGCAGGGGGGCCAGTGCAAGCCTCTGCCCCTCTGCCGTGTCCCTGCCTGTCCGTGCCCCCCACAACACGAGTGTAACGAGAAGACAGCACCACGTCCCACACACACACACACACACACGCACACCCCACAGACAGTGCAGGGAGCTGTGGCAGAGCCAAGGCGCAGCCGTGCTGCACGAGAGACAGCAGAGCTGGGGAACTGCCTGGGAGATGCACGGAGGAAGATGCTCAGCTTCCAACACGGAGCTGTGCCAGATGCTGCTGGCCACTTGGGAAGCCCTGAACAAAAACATCTAACCATGGGTGAGAGATGGGAGAAGAGAGAGAGCTGCTGGCTGAAGGAGGTGGGAAGCAGTAATGGCTGGAGGAGAAGGAATTTTCAGCAAAAACACCTTCAATGTAGGAAGCCCCCAGATTAACATGCTGATGAAGGCAGGGTGGAGGGAGGTGGGTGCTCGCTTCTGCAGTAGAGGAAGAGTGAGAAGACACCAGCTATAACAGAAAAAAGAAGCCCCATCCCCACCCTGACACCCTTTGATCTGCTTTGAGTCTGTCATCCTGCAGGGAGAAGAAGGGATGTGCAAGCCCTTTTGGGAAAGGGCAAGAAGGATCCTGTAGGGTGGGATGGTCGTTCCTAGTTGTGGCTCCTGGGGAATTTTCCCATTCCATCTGAACCTCCACACTCCCTGCAGGGTTGGGATCCTTGCTATCCTGCCCTAAGAGCGGGAAATCCCTTTGGATGAGACACCTGGGGGTCCCAGGCTGGGACAGTGGAGGTGACCCAAGTGCTTTTGGTTGGAAAGGGTAGCCCAGCATGGTGTGCCATGAGCCATACCCAGAGCTCTCCATTTCCCTCCAGACTGCGGGCTCCTCCCTTCCAGAGGTAGACGGGACAGGTAGGAATTGCCTTCTTTGGGAAGACATGGTGGGCTGTCTGGCCACTGCTCAGGGGAAAAGTAGTTTAAGCTGTAGGGGAAGGCAAAGCAAATAGTTGGGGAAGGGCATAGAATGAGGGTGAGAGCTGCACTGCTGCCAGGCACAAGCCAGGGATGTCCTGGGGAAGGCATCTCCAGAACCCCAGCCGACCACCAAGGCTCTCCCCTGCCTGGGGGAGGCATTGGCTGGGGGCCAGGACTCAACTTAGGGGATTTTTGTGTTGTAAATAGAAATAAATACTTTATAAATATAATCTTAAAGTACTGACACCTGATCTTACTCTGCTGTCTCTTGCAGAAACACCAGTAAATTAGGGAAACCCCACATCTAAATTACCACTTTCCCTTCGCCTGAGGGCAATTCCTCCTGCTCTCCCAGCTCTGAGCTTTGCTGCATTCCCATCTCTCTAGATCAAAGACCAGCTTTTAGCCAAAACCACCCTTCTCACTCCCTCCCCTCTGATAGGGACCTTTTCTGGAGCATTAGATGGTGTGATATGAAGGTCACCCATGGAGGGACAGGCAGAAGATGGCACGTGTGCAAGGAATCCTGCCCAGGCGGGTCCAGGCTTTTGCAGCTACAAACAGAAGTGAGTTTCCCCTGTGAAGCTGTGAATCAAGACAGATCCTTCCATGGAGCAGAGAGCTGGGGCAGCAGATGGTGTGAAAGATCAGATATTAACATGGGGAGTCTTCAGACAGAATCAGCTATCTTGATCCTGTTGGCAGACGGATGAGGTGGAGGGTGTTTTTCAGGTTAGATTCTCATCTGGGCTGTTCTCCTTCTGGACAGCTTGGATCTGATTTGGAAAACAAGGGACAAAAGGTGTTAAGAGATGTGGGCAAGGAGAGGTGTGGACTCCTAAGTTCAATGTCCTACCTCCAGGCTGATACTTGAATCCAGACAGCTGGAGGGACATAAAATTCACGTCTCTTTAGCCAGAGCACCCGGATTTCTGTGCATTTATTTCTATTCCCCTAGTTCTGCCACTTGAGGTGATCTCAAGAACTCTATGAGATAGTCTTGTTGAGGAATGAAAACATTTAGTGCAGGTAGCTTGGTGTGCAGCTGCAATTAGAGCTGCATCGGTGGGAGCCTGAGGCAAGTCTGTGAACTGCCGGTGCCCTTAGACTAAGAGGGTGTAAAAGCCCAGGGTTTCCTTCGTGTAGGGTCTTTTCTCAGAGGCACCCAGCTCCATGATTGAATTATTTTAAGGATCGAGATGTCTGAGACTCTGCCATGTGAAACCTGTGACTGAGCCAGTTAGGAAACCTTGCCTGGGCGTGAGTGTGGTGAGTGTAGGAAGTCAAGCAAGGCCCCTGTCGGCTCACTGGAACCACCTGCTGCAAAGGGGTCTCACTCCTAGCTCAGGTGGTGCATGTGTGACTTCCTGAGTGGCTCCTGGATGGTCACACAGGAAAGTTTCCTTAACAATCTCAAAAACTCTGTGGGATCATCTCAAGAACAGTGACAGGCCAGTGGCCCTGCCACCAGGCATGGATGTTGCTTTGAGCTCAGCACAACATCACCTCTGTACCACCTGGAATCTGGCCCTAGACTGTAACATTTAAATGTGGATGAGCTGAATTCAAAATTAATACGGTTTAAGTTTTGCCAGCTGAAAGCCTGCCCAGGCAGAGCTCTGCACAGGAGATGCTCCCCACACCTGGCTGGAGGCTGTAGCAGGGAAAGCACTGGGAGCCTGCAGCCCCCCCAGCAACGGCTTCTCTGCATCCCCCTTCCCCAGCTGCCCCTGGTACCTTATGGATCCAGCCAGGAGAGGGTTGAAAGCATAGAGCCAGTCGTGCATGTCCTTGTCACTGCTCGCCTGCAGCAGGATGCCCCGGTGCTCTGTGCACACCGCAAATGTGTTCGGGGTCTGCCAGGGGAGAGCCAGAGCTTAGTCCTTCACTCACTGGGGTGTGCAGAGTGGGGCTGGCTCCCAGTGCCCTACCTTGAGCATGGCCTGCTGGTCCTCACTGTACTCCACCTGGGCCTTGGAGAGGTTGAGAATGGCCCTCTCGACCGCATCCTTGTCCGAGTTGTAGATGTAGACGTATGGACGCCGGACCACCACGAAGCGTTTCACCCATCCATTGGTGTGAGGCTCCAGGAAGTGCAGGTAGCCCTTTTTGGAGACGATGGGACTGCAGGAGGGATCAAGGTGGGATACAGACCGTGAGGAGGTGGGACACAGACCATGGGGAGGTGGCAATGGTAGGGCATGGACCCCCTGCCCATAGGTGCTCCCTTGCTGGCTGCCCCACTTGCTCCTACCTGACTCGAATCTCCTGGATGTCGGGCACCAGCAACCGCTGGGGCTCCTTCTCCTCCTCAGGCCGGCGGGCTGGGGACTTCTTCTGCTCTCCTTCTACCACAGGCTCCAGATCGGGGCTCTCTGCCCTGGAGGAAATCTGGGGAGGTCTGGGGAAGGAGGAGAGGATGGAATATAGGAAGAGTAACAGCTAGGGAACATCCATAGACAAGGACTGTTGTCCCAGTGATACAGCTGCTCTGCTTGGCATATGTCACCAGAACCTCCCAGCCAGCTTCTTACCTGACCTCCATGGCATTGTAACATCCTTCCATCAGTGATGGGCAGGTCGAGGAGGGGGTGAGAGTGGTGATCCCAAGAGCTGGCATGGAAGGGTCTCTCATCAAGGTCACAGACATTTCAGACAGCTGTGGAGTAATGGAAGTGTGAACTAGAGTTTCTGCACAAAGCCAGGCACGTGCAAAGGAGCAGGCTTCTGCTCAGACAGGGAGAGGCAAGACCCCTGGCCAGCAGGGTCCTTTCCTGGCATAGTCCTGAGAGCCACCAGCTCTGGGAAAAACCAGAGAATGCAGAGGGAGCAGACACCCCAGAGGAGGCATGACTTGTGCCATAGTTCCTATCTGGCCCCCACCCCGCCATTCCCCTGCCTTGGCCCCACCAGAGCCTGGGGCAGCAGCAGTACCTTGCTCTCACTGGCGCTAATGCAGACGTGGCTGTGGCTGTATTCCCTGTTGAAGGTGTGCGTGAGCAGGCGCAAGCACTGCAGAGAGAGGAGGAGGAGAGTGGGCACGAGGCACATCCCACCTCCCCCTCTTCTTGGGCTTTCTCCCGCCACAACCCCCTGTGGAAGCCTCTTCCTGGCTTCATCCCCACTAGCTGTGTTTGCTGCAGGATGCTACCTTCACAGCCAGCTCCTTCTGCCTCTCGCTGGGCGTCTCGGGGGGAGAGGTGCGGCCTTCAGGTGCCCCGTCAGCAGAGAGCGGGGAGGAGATGCAGGAGGTGCTTCTGGACTCAGAGTCCTCGCTGGAGCAGGGCGACAGGGTCTCCATGCCCAGGCGCTGGGTCGTCTCCAGCTTTTCACGCAGTAACAGGTAGTGTCTTGTCTTCTCCACCTGGGCACAGGCACCCAGGTTCAGGGGTGGCCCCTTCCCCCATACCCAGGCCCCCTCAACCCCATTTACTCAGTAGCTTTGGATCTGCTGGGACCTGGCTGGCAGCGATGCACAGGAGTACTGGCAGCACAGCCCCATTCCTGCCTCCTCCCACAACCGAGATGGCTGCGCCATGCAGGGTAGGGAATGCCCCCAGCACCAGTGGAGCTATGAATGGCACTGTTTCAGCCCATTTCTAGCCCAGACTCTCACTTCTTGCAGAAGGCTGAGTTTCTCCAGCTCCCACTGATGGTCAAGGATGAGACTGTCACTGCGGGGCCGCCAGCCAGCCAGGTTCTCCTCTCCCCGGACGTAGGCTACAGACGTGTCCAGCACCCGCCGGCGCCTTCTCTGCATGCCTGTGGGCACGGACACACAGCTGGGGGGACAGACGCACAGCCCCCAACCCAAAGGCCTGGCTGTGCCTTCCTGCCCCAGCTGAATACCTGGGCAGAGGCGTGGCACCCACCTGGGCTGCCGGCATCAGCCACGCGGCACAGGCTGAGCTCGTAAACTCCTGTCACGCGGTTGCTGTGAGCAAAGAGAGATGAAGCATTACTGGCTTTGTCCCATCCCCACACCCCGATTGTTTTAGCCAGGCTGCTGGGATGCCCTAGAAAAGCTCCAATCCCTAGGTGATGGCTCTCCTGTCCCCAACAGGAGCATCCTGGTACCTCTCAGAAGCCCGCAGGCTGCCGCTGCCAAAAAGATTGCGGATGGAGCGTGAGGCAGGAAGTTTGGCATCCCGGGAGTAGAAAACCATGCAGAAGTCTTTAGTGATGACGGCAGGCTGAGTGCAGTTCTCCATCTGCAGTAGGGCAGAGGGAGGCATCAGAGAGGCTGCAGGGTGGCAGCCCAGCAGGTCTCTCCCACCCCTGTGCCCTGCAGGTTCCAGTCCTGAGGTCCCACATGGCCCCCAAGCACCAAGTTGAACCCTGCACCCCATAAGCACTAGCTAAGGAAGGGCTCATGCTGGCTGCACCCCAACAGCAGGGGAAATACCAGACTTTGTTAATGTATAGTGATCCCAACCAAGGTCCTTGCCTCGATGTAAGCTGACAGGGTCATGTAGATCTTCTCCCGGTAAGGGGTAACACGGTTGAGCAGCAGTGAGTTGTGCATGGAGCTATCCCACGCCGCCTCAAACTGGTAGAAAGTCCTGCCAAAAAAACCCAGCAGGGCCAGTAAACAACCTCCCAGGAACCCCTGGCAGGCGAGCAAGGAGATGTCATTGTCCCCCCCACAGCGCTGCAGCAGGCCTGCAAGGACACACAGACATACATGCGCAGTGGGGACAGATGGGGACAGCCACTCCAGAGGACACAGGCTCAAGGCAAAGGGCACAAGGCATGGTGGGAGGAGGACACGGCACCCTTGAAATGGCCAATGGACCAGGGTTTTGGGGAGGAGGGACTGCAGGAGGAGTGGGATCTCATATGGGGTGCAGGCAAGGCAGAGCAGGCTAGGAAGGCAAAGGAGGGCAAAGGAGGGTTCATGCCCCACCCCTGTGTTCAGAGTGGGGTTGCCACCCCCACTGCACCTGGCCAGTCCCCACCATCCAGCCCTGGGGCACAGCACCTCCCAGTCCCTGCTGGGAGCAACTGTTACCATTTGGGTGATGATGGCCAGAAGGGAAAGGAGGGAGGATGCTCAGCACTGAGGGTGTGCTGCCAGCCCACCTCTGGGAGTGCAGCCCCCCTCACCAGCCAGGTCCCCTTCCCCAGGACTGCCCCCATCTTCCAGCCTTGGGCCCCAGTGACAAGCTGGGGACCATGCTTTGGTGGCTGGCCCCTGTCAGGCTGTCTCCCCTGGCTCTTGCTCTCCCCTCATTGCCAGCCCCATTCCCACTCTGCTGCCTCAGGCCCCTTTGCTGTGTTTTCCATGGCTCCCAGGCTGGGAGAAGGAGCAGGGGACACCTGGTCCCACTCACCCATGCCTACAGGACCCCAGAGATGATGGCACAGCTCACCCAGATCAAGAGT
This sequence comes from Cettia cetti, assembly GCA_013401135.1. Lineage (NCBI taxonomy): Eukaryota > Metazoa > Chordata > Aves > Passeriformes > Sylviidae > Cettia > Cettia cetti. The sequence continues at coordinate 4,886 of VZUI01057195.1, read as the reverse complement.
GGCAGCTGCCCTCCTTGGGTTGAGCAACCGAGGGTGAGGAAGCAGGAGGTGGCTCCGATGAGAGAGCGTGGGGGGTCCCCATTTCACCCCCTGCACCACTCCTGGGCTCCCTCCTGGGTCAGCCTTGGCTTTATGGTACACCCACTCCCCAAAACCGCCCAGAGCTGCTGCGGCCTCGGCTCCTGCCCGAGCATCCTCAGGAAGCTGTCGTTCAGCCATATCTCAATGAGAACACTTCAGCACGTCCCTGAAGCAGCATCCAGGTGGCTGAGGAGCAATTTTAACAAGAGCCAGGGCAGCCAGCAGGAGTAGGGAGAGGTTCTAGACTGCAACTTCCCCCATGTTGGAAGAGGAGGGAGAGTGATGCTTTCAAAAGGTGTATAAAATACATAACCCCACTGGTGTGAGACACAGCCAAGGCGAAGGATTGCTTTGCAGACACAGGTTGCTTAAGAAAAGAGCACTCCCCAAGGAGGAGGAGGAGAAGAGGAGCCTCAGGGGAGGGGAGAAAGAGCAAAAAGCAAAGGGAGGAGGCAAAGGGGAAAAAGAGAAAAGCAGGAGGGACCAGACCGAGCAGGTGCGCGTGAAATACCTAGTGTCATTTCCCAGCGAAATGCTATAAGTGGAAGGTGACCCAAGGACAAACACACACATGTACACACACAGAGAAACGACAGGTCAGAAGAGCCCCTCTTGAAGGGACTCGCACATAATAGCACTGCTGGCCAAGGCAGCTCCAGCCTAGCTGTACCCAAAATGGGAACCAAAAGGAGCTCAGCGAGGGCGGACAGAGGCTTACCAGCCTGCGTGAAAATCCTCTGCCTCCCACTTTCCTCATGGTCCAGCAGCTGGGAAAGAAGCACATGTGCTCCCTATGCCCTTAACTCTGCCCTTGTGCCATCCCAGAGCAAGGAGCTCCCACCCAGCGCAGTCCCCTGGGACACTGCCAGCTGGGGGGAGGAGACATCCTACTGCCACTCACACAGCAGGTGACTTCTTGGCCCATCCCCTGGTCCACAAGGAACGCATCACTCTGCTGAGAAACCATAGGCAGCACCAGTGTGAACCCACCTCTCTTGCAATGGGGGGCTGGATCAAAGCTGTATCCGCTTTCCTGCACCCTGGGAGGGGACAGAATGCTGCTGCAGGCACAGCTCTGCCCTTGGATACCTCTGAGCACAACCAGCTTTGAGTTGCTGTAGGGAGGACAACCTTCAGGAACAAAGTTATGTGCCACAACTCGGGACACTCTATCCCTTGTCTCCCAGGCACGTGCCCCTCTTCTTCTGCCATGGGCCACCGTGGTGGGCCCCTTCCCTGAGGCCTCAACAATGCTCCCATCCAGAGGCTGGTGGCACATCCACAAGCCTGCCACCTCTCGCCCATATGCCAGGCTCACCCAGTGGCCCCAGCTGAAGCCTGCAGTCCCCAAACAGCCACTGCCCCTATACACAGGGGTACAACAGTCTGTGCCACATATGCACCCACTGTCACACCTGCATAGAGACACATTCTGCCTGTAGGCCACACCTACACACACAGGACCACACACAGGGTGGGCAGCTGCTGCCGCACCAACTGCAGTGCTGCCATCGTTACCGTGTGCCCAGGAAAGGGCAGGACAAGCCCCAAAACTTCCACTGTCCTCACCAGCCCTGCAGCTACTCCAAGCAGCACCAGAGGCTGAGCTGGGGCTGGGGCGGGAGACAATGGAGGCTCTGGCACACTCAGTGCCAGATGCCAGAAAAGATGGAAGAGTAGCAAAGTGGAAAAGCAAGAATAAAACCCAGATCAGGCAATGGAGACGCAGGCGTGCGAGGGGGAGCGGCAGCCAGCCAGAGCGTGGCCCAAACGAACAGCAAAAGGGGTTGAGTGAGCAAGAGGTGCCAGCGCAGGAGGGAGGAGGGATGGGGCGTGTGAAGGGATGAGGGGCTGGATGTCCAAGTGCTGCCTCTGGCGGGAGTGAGCGTGCCGAGGCAAGGGGGTAGAAAGAAAGAAAGGAGAGAAGAAGGAGGGGTGGAAAAAAAACCAATGGAAACAAATAATACCTAGGCATATCCGAATCAAGAAACTGCCTGCGAAAACACAAAACAATCACATGGTTAGTGTGGGCTTAGATGGGCAGTAGCAGCTGAGGGAAGCGAGGGGGGACGCCAGGCACTGCCCCCCGCGCCTCCGCCCTGGGCGCTCGATGCAGGGATGGATGCGTGCTGAGGAGAGAGCTGAACCACTCTCCCAGCCTCTTCCTGAGTGGCTCCGGGGCGCTGGGGAGGCTGCAGAGGGGAAGCCAGGGCTACTCCAGGCAATGGAGGCTGCGTGGCACGAGGCAGCAAAGCGGGGAGCGCAAGCGGCTGGGAGGAGGGTGAAGTGGGCACTGGCTCTGCTCTCTGCCTTCCTTCTGCCTGTCCTCACAGCTGCAGGGCAAAGCATGCACGTCTGCATGTGGAGTGGAAGTGGGGGGCGTTGCAGCTAGCGCCCTGCAGGCAGCTGGCCACCCCCTCCTCCCCCTGCCTCACCATGGGCAGGCTCCATGGAATAGAAATGGGACAGATATGACATGTGCACCGCTCCGTGCCCCCAAATGGGCCCTCAGTCTCCACGCTTCTCTCCACACCCCAAGAATCCCCCCAGCCCGAGCCGTGTCCCCTTGTCCTGCCGGGCTCACGGGGCAGAAGGCAGAGCAGGAGGCACGTCCCTCCTGCCAGGCTGTCTTGGGCATGCTGAAGGTCCCATATGGCTGCATCTGGGACCAGACAATCAAACAGATGGGGAGCTGACAAAAAACTGCGCAGGCCCAAGAGCCCGCAGGTGCACAGCCACCCAGCTCCCAGCAAAAATAACCACCACTGCTCCAGTGGGATGGGCCCTCCTTGTCTGACCATCTCCATCTGGCCTCCTCCTGTGTCCCCAAGGCTGTGACCAAGTCTCCTGCTCCGACACTTGCACACGTGCTGACCCCAGGACTCGCCTCTGCTGCCCAGACACTGTGCAGGTTGCTCTGTCATGTCCAGGAGCTGCCCTGAGAGCACTCAGGGTACCAAATCCTATCCAGACCCCCATCATTCCCCCAAAAACACCCTGCCTTGGGACAGGCCTCCTTGGGACAGTGGTGATCACAAAGCAGATGAAGGAAAAAGTGGTCCCAATTCCTCACCAGGATGTTCCTACACCAGTGACCACAACACACACAGCCAAGGACCAATCCTGCTGCTCCCAGTGCTGGCAACGACCATCCCAGACTTGTTGCAGCTGCCTGCATGCACACATTCTGGCCAGAGACCCCCACCAGTCCCCCGAGTTCCACCAGCAGCCCTGGTGCAGAGAAGAGCTCTGCCCTCCCCCTGCCACCACAGGACTCACACACGGAGATCTTGGAGATAAAAATCTTCTGGTCCCACTTCTTTCACACCCTGCCAAACCTCCAGTGGGGGACACCTTTAAGCAACCTGGTCTAGTGGAAGGTGTCCCTGCCTATAGCAGGGGCTTTGGAATGCAATTATCTTTAAAGTCCCTTTCAGCCCAAACCACTCTGTGGTTCTATGATGGCCCCCTGGGACAGGCAGGAAGGGATGGGCATCCCTGAAGTCACCCACAGTGGGTGGGAGTCGCTTTCCTGCATTACTTACACACAGTTAAGGAACTGCCATGGGTGCCAAGTGGCCTTTCCAGCAATTTTGCTGGGACACAGGATAAATATCCCTCCCCTCTAGCCATGGAGTTGGGACATCCTCCTGGCATCAGCACCAACTGCCTCCCGGTGCCAGCTCATCACAGCCAGCACCAGAGAGCAGGACCCACACACAAATTCCCTTTAGTGCCCTCCCCAGCACAGCAAGGCCTTGGGGGGAAGGAGGAGGAGGAGGAGGAAGGGGGTTGGCAGCCCTGTACCCCAAGACCCTGTGCAGCTTCAGAAAAACCCTGCCCCAAGGCAGCAGTGGGTCAGCAGAAGGGCCAAGAGCCTTCCAAGGGACAGAGGGGCTGCTACTCAACCCCTCCATCCCTCACCACAGCAGGGAAGAGCAAGAAAAAAAGCATCACGCACCGGTCATCCTGGGAGGGGTGGATGTACCCGGAGGAGAGGATGTTCAGGGACAGAATGTTGGGGTCGATGAGTGACTCGTCTGCTTCTGGGGTGTTCCGGATTCGACCTGCAAACGCAGCACGGAGTTGCCTCTGAGGTGACAGGCAGTGGCCTGTGAGGGTCCCCATGAAGGCAGGGGCAGCCTGCCTGCCTGCAGCCCCCTGGCCATTCAGCCCACTGCTGGCCATTCAGCACCAGAGATCCTGGTGCAGCTCCTGGACACGATGGCAGGGGCTGAGGTGTCCTGCCCAAGCAGTGTCACCCGCCAGGCAGCCACTGCTTTACTATTGCAGGGCAGGAGGGGAGACAAGGCATAAAGCTCCATGTGGGAACATGGGAGCATGGGCAATAAACAGTCCGAGAGGATGCCTGGGAGCTCAGTGGGCTGGGGACTGGCTTAGCTTACCCACAACCAGCTCCCGAACTTCCTTCCAGTGGATGAGGCTGCCTGTTTCATGCACCAAGGTGACACTGATTCTCCTCTGGATGCCCTGAGACCCACGAGGCCAGAGAGAAGGGACAGTAGTTAACGCAGGTCCCAGCAGCAGTCAGCTAGGACAGCATCTTGGGCAGAGAGTACCTGATGAAGGAGGAAGGTCCCATGGCATGGCATGCCTCCACGGTGGTCCACAACAGCAGGGATGTAGCTGGAAGAGAGGATTGCAGAATGACACAGAATCCTGCCAGCCTGCCCAGAGGTGCTGAGCACTGGGCAATTCCCTTGCTGCCTCCTTCTCCTTCTCCTTCTCCTTCTCCTTCTCCTTCTCCTTCTCCTTCTCCTTCTCCTTCTCCTTCTCCTTCTCCT
>VZUI01057193.1:0-114960 GCA_013401135.1 Cettia cetti | reverse complement strand
AAGGAAGGAAGGAAGGAAGGAAGGAAGGAAGGAAGGAAGGAAGGAAGGAAGGAAGGAAGGAAGGAAGGAAGGAAGGAGGGAAGTTCTAGTTAGAGTGTTGGAGTTTGGGGCTGTTTGTTTCCTTATTTTAGGTTTAGATTTTCTTGTACTTTGAGATTTGTTTTGTTCCTTGAAATACTCAGCAGAACACACAGTCCTGAAGTCCTCATTCAGTTGATGCTCCTGTTGACTTCTGAAAGACTTCTCCATTCTGCAGATAATTGTATTAGGCCCCATACATGTGTTAAAGATTACAGCCAGAAGTCACAATGTAAACTAATTGACTGTGATAGAGCATATGGATTGAGCTTACAGCATTTCAAAAGAGTTATCAGTAAATAAAAAATGAGTGTTATGATATGCAGCCAAGAATAATTAAGGAAAAAGAAAAGCAGATCTCCTAGGTTTGTTAGATTTCCTCTCTTCTTCCAAAAGTTGAAATGGGTTTTGTAGTCAGACCTTACTCTCTTTTATTTTAACCAAACCCTTTTGCTGAGACTGTTATTGTTTTGCAGAAAAGCATTTGGTTAAGATTTAAAGCACAGGGGAAAACCCACTTACAGGAAAAACCTCAAACTACACTAGAAGTCTTGTTATTAGGATTTCTTCAGCTCTACATCCACCATTGGGGCTGCTTGCTTTGGTTCATACACCATAAGCATACAGCTCTGCTGGGATCACTCTGTGGGGAGACTCTGTGGCATACTGCCACAATATCCCTTCTGAGACATTACCATGCAACAGTTTTGTAGGGTTCCTGAATAGTTCTGAAGAAGCTGTTTGTGTCCTAGAACTTCATTAATGCAATAATTAAAAAAAAAAAACAGCTCACAGATCATGAAGATGTTTTTCTTACCTTTTCTTTTAATTCTCCCATATCTGCTTGAAATACAGATTTCCTTTTTATCTTCCTTGCCAACAGCTGTCACTGAACCAGGCACATGAAGAGATGACAATGATACAAAGATGAACTGTGTGTTATCAATAACAATTTGCTTCTATAAGATACTAAGCAAACATGCTTCAGTCTCTGGTGCATTTTATTTTCACATCAACACAGTGTCACTGAAGGATAAGATCTGAAGTACTTTGCATTTGCAAGACAGATCAAAACCTATTGAAGAATAAAGTGAGAGATAAACACTTCATAAAAATATCACCCATTCTTGGAAAAGATAAAAAGTGTTCATTTTATAGGAATTTATTGCATCCTGTATATCTTTGATATAACGATCCTAGCCTCATGAGTTGCTTTGCCATTCCCTTGGAAGACAGGAGAAGCTCAGGCATGGCCATTTATCTCAAAGGAGTCTCCTCAGGTGAGGACACAAAGAACACACAGGTGCAAACAGACAGCAGTGCTTGCTAACAGGGATGCAATGCACCATTCACACCCCCCCACAGGGGCTGGTCCACCAGGAGAAGAAATGCTGGCTGATTTTTCTCCCTGCAGCAGCCCCTGCTGCTGGAGTTCAAGGGAGTGGAGCTTCTGCAAATGCATGGTCTCAATATTTTGAGCCACTTTGGACTTGTAGCTGCAGGAGAGTCTGGAGAGAGCTGGGGAGAGTCTGGATGAGCTCCCACAGAGTTAATGGAGAAAGAGACAGGACTCATCAGAGAACATACATTCAATGTCTAAAATTAGACAGTGTGCACACATCTCTAGGGAGGTTATGTTGCCTTAGATAAGCTCTAATTGTCTGATGAAGCATCCTAGGAGTTGATCACAGCTTGAAGGAGAAATTGAATCCACAAGCCCCCTCACTTTTTTAATGGCTGTCTCACTTCCCTCTCCATCTAGCTCTAAAATCTCTCTATGCCCTGAGACCCACTGGAATATGAGGAAGAGCATGAGAGAATCTGCTGTGTCTGTGACTTCCCTAGCAGGGTCCCCAGTGCTAGCAGCCATTCTTCAGCTGGGCTGCAGTGGGGCAGGGATGAGCTACTGGTGACAGAGGAAATGAAAACTTTGGACAGACCTGCAGTGCTTTGGGCAGGAAGTGCTGAGGTGCTGAGACTGGGTGCTTAACACGCCTGGAACAATGATTGATCCATCCCAAACTAAAGAATAGTCTCTGTTGGCCAGGTCACTCAGAAGATGCAGCACTGACACACAGGAGGCATGGGGAAATCAGGGTTGCAACATCTTGAGCAGGTTCTGCCACCAAAATGTCATGTCATGAAGCCACAGATCATGAATCAACCACCTTCTGAAAGGTGCATGAGGAAGAATGGGGAGAGGTGTTGTTTTAGCCTCTCATCCCAAGGCCACCTGGCAGTCCTGCAGGGTTCTTGGATCAACAGCTTTGCATCTGCAGCAAAGAGAGCTCCTGGGACAGCCAGGGACTCCCACTCTCTCTTTCCCTTAGGCAAGGCTAGAGTCAAGTCCTCTTCAGCTCTTCCTTTCTTAAGCTGTCTTGATGGTTTGCTGCTCTGTGTCTTGGGACAGCCCAAAGAAATAGACTTCCTACTTTTATATCCTTTTTTGCTACAGCAGAACAGTAATATTTGGTCTAGATGTACTTGTGGGGTATTCCCCAAAGAATCAGTAGATTTTATCTATGTGTTTTGGATAAAACCCTAGATAAGTAGATTGCAGCATATAGGCCTGAAGTATCAAAATTTTACTTTCAGTGTGCAAATAATTCTCCAGCCACAATTTACCAAGGGAAGATTTTTCTCAGCTTTACAGCAAATTACAGCAGAACACAGCTCTGTAGTTCCTCAAACATAACCCAGTTTTTGCAAGGTGCTGAATTCACCGATCCTCATTAAAAAGAAGAAGTGAGGATGTTCAGCCCCAGCTTTGCAGGGGCCTCTTCTATTCCCAAGCAGGGAAACTGTGATTTGAAGAGCCAAATAGTGAAGCTAGTACTCCAAAGATGAGTCACTCTCTTCATTTTCACAGCAAACGTCTGTTCTTCAGTGTTTTGCATAATCTGTTCCCAAGCTAAATCTTCTCACCAGCTTTTAAAAGGTGTTCAACTTGTGATTTGAAATTCTAAATTCAATATTTAAGTGCACAGGTTTTGTTTATGTGATTTCCTACTGGAATTCAAAAATACCTCAAGTAGAGGTGAGTCTAAGAGTCTAGCATAAGAGTTCTGTGCTAATTCTTCCAGCCTCTGACATGCCTTTGATGAGTTGCCCCCTCTTTGATGAGTTGCCCCCTCTGCCTTAGTACATCAGGTACTTATTTTGTCCCAAAGTCACACATTTGATAAAAATAGTGCTGTACTGCTATTGGATAGAAACTCTGTAGTTTAATATTTATTCTCCTCTTACAGATTTTATGTGATTATAGGAATGGATTATGCTAAAATAAACTTAAAGGCTCAGTAAATAATTTTCTATGTAGTATGAGGTGGAGCTCCTACTGTTATAAGTTTTGGGACTGAGATGTAGCAAAACATAGAGATTCCAACAGTCTGTAAAGCTTCCCCTGTTTTGAGATTACATTTTCCAGAATTAATAGGGCACTCCTTGGGATTTGAAATGAGTCACAATGGTAGACTGCAACAAATGGTTTAAAACCTACCAGCAGGAAAATACTACCAGATAAGTGTTGTGAAAACTCATGAGAAGACTCAGCTACCAGCCTCAGCCTTACATGCTTATCTTGCCACATCACACCTAAGGGGGAAATAAAAAGTTAATATATAATTATGCTATTACTGCACCTGTTTTGCACACAAAGTGTCTGTAGGCCTCTAAGAAAACAGTTTTTTTGTTTTTTGTTTTTTTTTTTAATTTCACTGCCTGGTTGGCTTTGCTCCAGAGAGGGCACTTTCCAACTGGCAGGGCAGAGAGCAGGCTTTTCACCTGAAACCCACAGAAGTGCCCATCCCTGGTGACCATGATCCAGACATGTGCTCTCCTCCTCCACCCTGAAATCAGGGTCAGCATCATGTTACTGATTGTTCCCAGATAAAATCCACCCTGTTGAGATGAATTGGGAGAGGGATAGTTACTCAATACTCCTTGATATGACTTGGAGTTGGAAACAAATCCACAAATCCAGCCATGCATGATGTAGGGAAAATCGTTTCAGCAATTAGTTGTGTGGAGCTTCTCTGTCCCAAGCAGCAAAAAAGAATAAAAATATCATAATTTTTTGGTATTCCAGGTAATAGACCTAAGACTCAATAGTTGGTGTTTAGTGTGCTTTTTAAAATCAATTTTTTAAGATTGATCTCTCCCCACAGATCCTAAAGAAAACGAGGCTATTTTAAATATTTGTCATTTCATTTGAATTGGAGCATTTTTTAAATATTCTTTTTACTTCCATAGAATTTTGACTGTTGTTAGTTTAGTCCTTGTGAGTCTCAGTTAATGCTACTCTGGCTTTTCTGAATTTGAAATAAAACATGATATATGAAGTAACATGGATTTCTGAAGAGCAAACTTTGTGAAAAACTACATACTTTAACAAAAGGTGTCTATTCTGCTAAATTTCTATGTGAATAGAACTTTTTGATTTCCTGCTGGGTATTTGAAGGTTGAAATATCTCATCCATGATTCCACTCAGTGTTGAGACTCAGTGTGTGTGATATTGTGTAACCAAACCAGCCCCTGTGTACTAGAAACACAGTACAGTAATTTTTGAGAAGGGTATTAAAACCCAGCCCTTTCAATTTGAAACTACAGGAAAATTGAAAGTTAACACAATAGACATAAATCAGAATTTAACCAGGACAACATGAGTAATCTCTCACTATTGTGCAAAGTGCTGATGACTTTTAATCAAAGTTCTGAATCCAGAATTTTTACCACCTTACTTCAACAAATAATCCGTTACTACTAAGTTATCAGCAATAAGACTTTGGAATAACTTGTTAACCACTTTAGAAAGTTGTTGTACAGGTCAGGGAGTTGCACAAGAAGCTCCACAAAACAGTGGAGGTATTTAAGTGTAGCAATAATTTTCCAAAGAGAGATTCATATTAGTATGAAAGAGCCGTAAAGGCTTTTAAAAAACCTTAGACCTTCTATTTGTCTTGAACTGTGTATTTATTTTCAGTTCTGTTTCACGTTTTCTACAGCATCTGAGTTCAAACTAACTCTATATATTAACACACTCATCACTTCAAATTTGAAAGAACATTGTTTAGATACTTTCTTGATGCTAGTTTTGCATTTATCTTACAGGCAAGGGGAAATTCAGGTTCTCTGCTTCTTCTTCAGCTTGCATGTGCATGAAAGATCAGCCATAGCCTGGCTCTAGTTGTGGGAAGGAATTTTTTATATGGGTGTTTAGTTAGAAATAGTGAGATGAAATTAAGAGAAGGAAATTTTAGGATGGATGCCAGGAATACCTCTGTGACAACAAGACATTTTGTGAAATGGTCTTCAAAAGGAAAAGCTGGAAACTCCAGTCCTTAGGACTTTTCAGATGACTGGACAACTATGTAGTGGAAATTATAACACAGGAAACAAGCAAGCCATGAGGGTCACACCTGAGACACACAATGCTGCAAGTTGAGCATTTCCCAGAATCATGACAACCCATAACAGCATGAGCACACAAGCCTCCTGCAGCCATTGGGGGGCCACGGCACAGCTGGGGACAGTGGGAATGCAAAGACACACACCAGGACACTTCTTGCCTTTCTTGCTTGATGTAAGGGAACACACCTGTGTCTCAACACGGGTAGAGCTTCAGTTCTATAAATGCAGGTATCCCCTTGCTGTCTCTTCCCACTGCTGTGAGAGTGGTGGAGAACTGACACCAAGGTACTTTGCTTGGAGCCAGTTCTCTGGTGAAAGTTAACCACAGGAAATGTGTAAGTATACAAAAGCTTAGTAAAACTGATGAATACGCCCGTGCTGCTGCCTCTGATTCTGACTCCTAAATGAGCTTTCCCCAGAGTGCTTTGTTTCAACAACAAAAATTTTGTTCCCCTTCTCTTCCTGAACTAGAACTATTGTGGTACTGAAAATACTAAAGGACAAGACTGAAATACCTGCATAAGGGCAGTCCCTGTTAGGGAGAGAGATAGGGCGTGTCTGATGCTTTTGAGCCTATTGTAAACCTTCCCATTTTGTTTCCCAGCTCCTGTCAAGAATGGAGAAATACAGGAGTCAACCTAGCCCTTCAGAGCAAACCAGCTATTGTACTGTATGCTATGAAAACCACTGCTGTTCCATGGTTTAAAATTCATGGGTCATTGATGAGTGAGTGGTTGTTTTTCTCCAGGATGTGCTCTGCAGTATGTCAGTGGTTATCTAAATATGACCCCTAGTGTTCAACTTGCATGACAATAATTTAAGAAAATTATTGTCCTTACTAGACTTCCCTTAAGAAGAGGCTCATCTTTTCTGGTTATCCCAATATCTTACCTGAAAAAAACCCCAAACTAAATTATCCCTGACCATAAAGTAAAATATGTTGAAGACACTGCTTTCAAAGCACAAAATACCAGAGACTCACTCGAGAATTTTAGAAACAGATGTTACAGACTGGGAAAAAGCTACATGGAAAAATTATATTCCCATCTGCATGGAAAAATATTGTTAATGGCAGAGCATCAGTGGAAGCAGCTTTACATCTCTATGCATTGCATTTAAGGATAGTGACGAAGACTATAGTAAAATGCCTGATGCAAGATGGCTGCTGAGAAAGGGCTTCTTTATTTTTTGTTTCATTCTTGGTGCTGCCACTGCTTTTCTTGTATGTTTTTCATTTGGTCATTTAACCCCTGTGTCCTCTTGTGTTTTCATCTTGACAAAATGCACAGACATATTTTCTTGTATGAGGTTTGTGAGGTTTAACAATTGTCTGTAAAATTGCATGAAATTTGGATAAAATGCAAAATAAAATTGACATGTGTGACCTGGTGGTCATTAATAATATGAAATTAATCATATAATTAATATATATTTTATATTAATATAATTAATAATTATATAATTAATTATATTAAAAGGCTGAGAGAAACTCTACATATTTACTATTATCTGTTTACTTTAAACAATCCAAGACACAGCATGGGACCATAGGCTGCAGAAGAGTGCAAGGCCACTGGATAACACTGTGAGCTGCATGATGTTAAGGAAGGGGAAAGGTTCAGTGTCCAGGCTGCAGATGTTTAACACCTGCTCTGCTTTGAGCAAGGATTGACGCAGTTGAAGTTCTGCTTTAGTGATGTTTCTTTCTTCCTGCTCTGATACTCGCGATATTGCCACATGTTTTTTAAAAGGACAAACAGCAACAATATGGTCAAAACAGAGGTCACTGAAAGCTTAGAGAATCAGCAGTGACAACCTGCTTTGCAATGCAGTCAGTCCCTTGCTGATTGTTTTACAGTATGCGATACAAACAGTTTATCACATCATGACAGAGAGGAATATGCATGAGGTGCACTGTGAAAACAAGTAATAGAGCCTCCTGATTCCTGATTGTGTTTGTCAGCTTTGTGCACACAAGCCTCTTGCAAACTCTACTATTTTGCATCTCACTCAGATGTGGAATAGCTCCAGCAGGCTCATTTCCCACCTCATATAAGTGCCTTAAGCAGTAATGCATATCTTGGATGTGCTCTCAAAGCCCTGTGGTTTATTTGTTTGAGTATTGTTATCACCAGAAAAATCGATGTCACTTCAGCTCTGGCCTACAGATCCCTTTTATAGTATGCTGTTTCTTAGAGTCTTGTAAGAAGCAGCACACTTTGTTGTTATGTAAATGCTTATTTGTGCCTGCTTTGATTTGATCTCCCTGGTAGGAAAGCATGCATATCCTGAGGCAGAAATCATACACTATTTTTAATTTCAGTGCCATGCCCCTCTTAATGCTTTTGAGCTTAAAAATTAAGTTCTACCATTTCCCAGAGCTCCCATCTTACCTTTCTATGCCAGTGAGACAGGAAACATGTCCAAACCGTTGCTTTGAAAAGTTGGTGGTGGATGTTGTAAAGGCTTTCTTCTTTACAGCTTTTTCCTTGACCCCTCCTGCCACAAATGAGGAGATACCACAGGGGCATGTACATACCTTGCATATAGAGGTGAACCAGTTTGTGCTTACAGCCAGGATGAGCATGGTGTTCAAGGCTGGAGTTTATTTTTCCAGTTAATATAACCAGTGTCCCTTCTGTCTGAAGATAAAACTAATTCTGGGTGCACACAATGTGAGAATCTTTTGCTTCCTCACAGCGTTCAGCTCAAGGGCCTGTGGCACCAGAGTTAGAGCAGGGAATTGTCACCAAGGACTGCATTTATGACCTCCCCTGAGAGGAAACATTTTGCTGCTGGATCAGAACCAAAGGGTCATCAAGGAAGATAACCAACCCTGATGATCTCTCCAGCCCTGACCTGACACAGTTCTGGTACAGATAGTCCTGGTGCCCCAGTGTGAGTGCAAATGTGAAAGAGATAACCAAGAAGGGCCAAGATAAGACTTTAGGAGAAGGCACAGAGCCACAGACAATGTGGGGGCATTGCCATCAATAGGACATCCAGGGTTCACTGTGATGGATGACATTAAGTGAAGGAGAATCATCTGCACAGGGTGCCAACTCCAAGGCCAAGCCTTCTGGAGCCATGGGATTATGGCTGGGACCTAGGGTTCTGGGACAAACTTTCAGCGAAATACAGTCTGCTGTAGAAATGCAAAATTGTTCCATCAAGCACAAGTTCTGACAGTTTGCCATTGAAGGAAAACATGAAGGGCTTCAAAGGGAGCAGCCCCTCCTGTCCTTCTCTTGCTTTGACCAAGGACGATGAAAAACACCTAAATCAAATTTAACACACAAGATGCTATCAGCAGAATCTGCAGTTCTGTGCTCTGTCTCCTAGGCAGAGTGGTGGGAAGCCAGCAGAGGTTTTCTGCATGCCAAGATTTCCCAAACATTGTGGAAAAAATTTCCCATCATTTTTTTTTTTTTTCCAAAGCGGCCTGTTTTCCAAACAGTGATTGAGTGCTGGCAGTATGTTTCTGAGTGTTTGGATGTGTTTGTGTTGATGCACTGCAAGGTGAAAGATATTTTTTATTTCCACAGGATAAAAACGGCAGAGTTCCAGTTCTCACCTTCTCAGTCCAGAACTTCTATTGCTGATGAGTGTAAATCAGACTGTGGTTGTACCTGTACCTATTGCAATTATTGCTGTGTCTTTCCAAAAGATCCTGGATTAGCTTCCCCCTGACAAGCCCATATAACTACTGGGGTTTTTAATTGTTTTCAGTTTGCTATGAAGAATTTGGGAAAGTTTTGAGCACACCTGTGCTGCTCTCTTATTTGTTGTGTGTGCCATTGCCCTCGTGCTGAGCTGCTGTGAGGTTCTTGCCTCAAAAATTCACAAGCAGTTCAGTCACAGCATTCACGTTATGCTCACCCTTGTCAGTGCCAGCTAATGCAATAGTTGTGACTCCACATGACTTGAAGGCAGGGTGAAAAATGTTCTGGGTCATATAACACCCCATGCTGGCACTGCAAAGCCATGTTCTGTCATGTCCAATGACTGGAAGTGCCTCTAACATTTACCAAAATCTTGTTTCTGTCATCACTTGTCTGGTGAGAATCTGGCCAGGTTGTATCTTCATCATTGGAGGGCTTGTGAGGATTGTGGGTTGTCTCAACAATCTGCTGTCCTCAGCAATCTCCCTGCCTGTTCCTGAGAACCTTTAGCACACTGAAAAATTAAAAGACTCGGTTCATGCATTAAATTTTTGAGGACTGAAGATAAAAATTCTGCTACAGAGTGAATGGTTTAATGTTTAGAGGCAAACAAAACACAAAAAATAAAGCAGCAAAAAATATTTAAGTATATGTGAACTTCTTTTAAAAAGTTTGGTTTTAATTGTTTGTTTGCTTGATTTCCAGCTGTAGTACATTCACTCTCCAAGAGATTTTAATACAACTTTTGAAATCTGTACTTTGGCCCTGCAATTAGAAGGAAAAGATAATTTGAGTGGATGGAATTTTTATTTTGAGTTTGATTGAAAGGCTCTGCTCATATAAATTAAGCTGTGCTGACTTATACCAGAATATTTAGCCCAACAACTTAGTGTAACATCACAGATGGCATATTATGTGTGATCTGACAGTCATTTGCTATTCCATTATGGTGCTAACCACAGTTCGTTAAATAAGACATAAAAAATACATTTTTCTCAAGTTCCAGAAAAATGAACAGATGAATTCTGAAAATAATGAACTACAGAGATGAAGCAGTTATGTTCACCATTAATAATAATAAAAAAGAATTTGCATCCTAAGCAGAGCTTCTGTATGTCTTTCTGCTAGAGATTGATGGCATAGATAAAACCTAATGTCACAGAGAACAGGATTTCCTTGAGCAATACAAATGAGAAAGACATGCTATTAGAGCAGCATTGCATTCAGTCAGAAGGTCAAGTTCAGTGTAATGTTTTCCATTAAACAAGATGAGAAGTTACACAGTCCTGAGCCTGTACATTTCACAAACAATGTAGAACTTCATTGGCATGCATTACCTATGCCTGTGTATATTGTGCAGCCTGGAAACAGGACAAATGCAGATCTTGGGAACCTGAGGGATTTGTGGTAAAGCTTCTGAGATAGTGTCAAATCTGGCTCTGAGCCCATCAGCTACCTGGATACAAAAGTGATGGAGGTGTAACTACTTTGAAAGACTCAAAAAAAATGAAAAAAGAGGGAAAGGAGCTCAGGCACTCCAAGGCAGCCACGCTTCCCACCAGGTCACAACATGAGATAAGCAGTGGTAGAAGAAAAACAACCTCTGAGGAATCAGAGGCTACTGCTGTTCCTGTCCCAGGACCCAACAGAGGTCCTACTAACCTACTAAACTAATTGTTTTCAGGCAGGCCACCACAAAGTTCCCCTTTCTCACCTGGATGTTACAGAACACTTTCGTCAAGGAATCTCTGCACAGAATTACAAAAAAAAGGTAAGATGAGTGTAAAGGAGCGCATGCCTTCCCTCTCATATAAAAATATTGGTGATCAAAAGGACAAAAAATGTTATTTTGCTGAGAGGACCTCAGATCCCGCATCCTTCTGTTTACTGAGGCATGTTTAGCACAAGTCCGTATAAGTCATCACTTTTCCTGGATTTGCTGATTTGCAGCCAAAAGAGGGGAATTTTTCCATATCTCTTTTGATTCCGTGTTTTTCTCTTCTTTTCTTAATGACTCTATGCTGTTCTCTTCATCTTTGCTTGACCTTGCTGGAATCCTTTGAGCTTCTTCAGGCCCACATTAAGACAGAATACTCCAGGCACAAAAACTGAGATCACACTTCCAATGTGACAGAATGAGTTCTTGCTGAGGGAGGCATCTTCATCTTTCAGATCAGATCTCCTGTAATCACAAAATTTGACAAGCCTGAACCATCAATCAAAAAACCTAAGTGGGAATGTTATAAAATTAGCCACATGAGGAAATATGTACCTGGGTGTGCATGTGTACATTTTAGACCAACAGAGAATTACCAGATTTGAAGCTGATCATTTTATTGTTGTTTATTGAACCTGTTTCATTACTTCTAATTGTATCTCAAGATCAAGTCATAGAGGTTAATAATTGAATATCAATGGTGTCTTTCCACTCTAGAGATACATTGTCATTTTGTTATTTCATTATCACTTTTTTTTCCTTTTCATAATTTTCTTTTTTATAAGAATGTTGCGAAATACCTAAAGGAAACATTTCATTTTTTCCTTGATTAACAAAATTACCATAATCTTAGCTTTGCAGCTAAGAGGAAAGACTGCATTGATTACATTATGTGCTACATTGGGCCAAGTCTGAAAGTCAATCCTTTAGCAGTCAGTGTTTAAAGTTCAATTTTGAGGTATGTCTGAGGGGTTTTTAAAAAGGACCTGGTGCGTTATTTTTAATTCATCTTGAGTGAGGTGTGGAGCTGGGGGCACCTTCAAGGAGCATGGAAGGGTGGGTGAATACATAGCTTCCCATCCACCCCTTTCCTTACAAACATCCACCTCTGGCTATTACATGAAATTTGCTTTAGTAATATCTTTGGAACAACAAGGTACAAAACCACAGGGGAAGTCTTGCCATATTTTCTTGGACAAAAGTAAAAAGAATGGAGTAGCTGAGGAGACTTCAACTGGGTTCTAAGCAAGGACTTTACACTGAGATGGCATTTGGAAACTGATATTTTAGACCCTTTGTTCCTGACAACACTGGAATAAGGCTCGCCATGTTCTTGGAAAAGGTCTTGCAGAAAAGTGGCCCAGAAACAGATACATTATCTTAGGGTGAGGACCTTTTCTAAAGGAGTTGCCTGAAACTATTTTCCATCTGTATTATCTGTATTATCAGCTTCAGATGAAGGTGGGGATTTTGCATGGTTTTTTTGTCCTCTTTGTACTTACGGAAAATTTGTATCCAACTGCAAGTCTACACTGAGACTTCTAAAATTACACTCATTCTGAAGCACCAGTGACTGAAGGAAAGACCAGAGAGTGAGATCAAGATGTACAGAGGGGTTCCCAATTTCAGAAACCCATCCAGTAGTCCCCAGGTCTCATCACAACTCTGTAGCCCTTGGGAAATGAACAGGGGCATGGCAGGGCAGTGAGAGAATGGCAGGGCTCTGAGGGCACGGCAGGGCTCTGAGGGCATGGCAGGGCTTTGAGGGCACGGCAGGGCTTTGAGGGCATGGCAGGGATGTGAGGGCATGGCAGGGATGTGAGGGCATGGCAGGGCTTTGAGGGCATGGCAGGGCTCTGAGGGCATGGCAGGGCTCTGAGGGCATGGCAGGGATGTGAGGGAATGGCAGGGCAGTGAGGGAATGGCAGGGATGTGAGGGCATGGCAGGGCAGTGAGGGAATGGCAGGGCTCTGAGGGCATGGCAGGGATGTGAGGGCATGGCAGGGCTCTGAGGGCATGGCAGGGATGTGAGGGAATGGCAGGGATGTGAAGGAATGGCAGGACAATCTGCATGGCAGTTGCTGCAGGCAGGGTGGGCAGGAAGGGCTCCCCTCTGACCACCTGAGAGTAGCCAGTCGAGTCAGGAAAACCTTCCCAGTAGCTGGTAAGGAAGAACAAAGCAATCCTTTCAACCCCAGTCTTTTTAGAATACTAAATTAAGCTTTTTCCGATATGGTATTGACATGCCCTGAAGCTCCATCCCATGTAGCTGTAAGAGTCACTGAACCAGCCATGCCAGAGGCAGACAGACAGACAGACAGACAGACAGACAGACCCACTGATGGCAGCTCTCCAGGTCACTGCCTACCAGGAGTGCCTGACACCTCTCCATGAGGCTGGGGCAGAAAGTTTGCTGTGGTTGAGGAACTGTGTCACCAAGTTCAGGAGCTACAGGAAGAGGAGAATACTACATAGTATTCAAGTGAACCAGTTGTTGTCAGAACGCTATGGTTTTAAAACTATTGGAGTCTGGAACCTCCATTTTAGTGGAGAAGCAGATGGACTCAGAACACTGCAGGAGAATTAGTCAAAGGATTGTTAGCAAAGGGTTTGTTAAAGATGAAAGCTGGAAGCAGGTCACGGCACATAGGAGGATGGTTTCTCCTTCTTCCCAGGATTTGGCAAAGAGGATTTGTAAATTCTACAAGAGTTATGAGGCTCTGGAACTAGAAGACAACTGATGAGGTGGCTCAGGGTAAATTTGGGAGAAACTCTCAAGTAGGGTCCCTCTAGGGAGCAAACTTAAGTGACTTCTTTTCTAACTGGTCTGGGAAAGAACTTCTTTGGAAAAAAAAAAGTGGAAAAACCTATTTGACAAACAAAGTGCCCACAAGTATGATGAATGGATAATATGAAACAATAAAACTTTTTGTTGTTCTGAAGTGAGATGGTAAGTTCAGAAAGTCCTTGCTGTGGGTAGCTCAGCTCTCCCAGACTCTCACCAGTCCCTCTGGAGGCCCAGGCCCTGGTGGGTCACAGGTGTGAGCTCCTGGTGCTCTTCTGGGTTTTTCAGTCTGGAGTGGGTTTAAACAGTCCTATGAAAAAGAGGAAAAAAAGCAGTCCAGGGAACTTCTCTGCCTAAAACTAACTAAAAGCAAAAAAAGTGTCTTGTAATCTTTTTGAGCCTCAGCTGAACTTAGTCTTGGAGAAAGTATGCAGAGGAGTGAGTGCTGTTTTCAAAACAAACTGCGTGCTTCTGGTCTCTGCTTTACTATTAAAACTAGTCTTAAAGGCACAGAACTTAATATACAGCACAAACAGAACAGATGGATCAAAAATTCACCCCAGGACATGAAGGTCCATCTGGAGCTGTGAAGTCTCCTAAAATAAGACCAACTATACCCCGCATCATGATCTCCTCTGTTAAGAGGAAAATAAAGGTAGTTTTAATAAAAGACCCTCTTCTAAGGGGAATAGAGAGCACAACATGCAGACCCTCAACTCACAGTGAAGTCTGCTGTCTCGCAGGGGATCAGATGAGGGACATCACTGGAGAGCTCTCCAGTCTAATAATGCCCTCTGATTGCTATCTGCTATTGATTGTTCAAACTGGAAGTAACAAAATTAAAAAGAGAAATCTGAGGGCAAAAAAGAGACTTTGGGGCCCTGGCATGGCTGGTTGAGGGATCAGGAACGCAAGTAATGATTTCCTCAATTTTTTCAGTAACAATAAAATATTATTGATAGGACTAGGCAGTTATGTGAAGTCAATGCATGGCTCCAAGGTTGGTGTCAGGGGAAAAAGTTTGTGGTTTTTTTGACCATGGGAGGATCTCTTCAACGTCTGATCCCAGATGAGACACACTCATCTCAGGTGGGAAAAATAGGTGTAGCGCAGGAGCTAGTGGGGCTTGTTGACAAAGGTTTAAACTAGGTTATCAGAGGGGAATGGTCAAAAACAGTGATGAACATTGGGACGGTGTGCCAAAACTTGAGGAAATGAGCACTCATGAGATGCCCTAATATGCTTCAGCAGGCATTGGCTATGGTGTACCACACTTGAAATGTTTCTACACCAATACAGGGAGAATCAGGAACAAACAAGAGGAGCTGAAAGCTCAAAGTTTTGGCGCAACCCCAAAGATTTGAAATCATTGGCATAAATGAAATCTGGTGGGATGAGTCCTGTGACTGGAGTGCTCTGATGAATGGTTACAGGCTCTTCAGGAGGGGTATGCAGGCAGGAGAGGTGGAGGGGCAAAGAGGGGATCTCCACTCATTCTAACCCTTCTAAAATATATAGAAGAGTTAAAATGTGTGGACCTCACAGCTGGCAATAGCACAGTTGAAACCCTCTGGGTAAGAATCAAGAGGCAAACAAACAACGCAGATGTCATCATGAGAGCCTGTTATAGACCACCCAGCCAGGACAACGGTGCTGGTGATTTATTCTTTGAGGGAACTAAGGGAACCCAGTCAACTGCCCTTGTCCTTAGGGGGGACTTCAACTCATCAGAAATTTACGGGGAACATCACACAGCTGCTACAACCTGGGCCAGAAGGTTCCTAAAACACCTGGATGACAACTCTATGGAACAGGTCCTTAGAGAGCAGGCTCAGAAAGATATCCTTCTTGATCTACTGCTTGCCAAGAGAAAGGGTCTTGGTAGCCTAGTGGAGATTGGTGGCTGTCTTCGCCACAGCAACCATAAAGGGATGGAGTTTAAAATTTCTGTTGATAGGAGGAAAAGCACCAGCAAAACCTCAGCTCTGGACAGGAGGAGAGCAGACTTCAGGCTGCTCAAGGAATCAGTGAGTAAGGTACCCTGGGAAAATGCTTCCGCAGGTGCTTGGTTCCATCAGTGCTGGTCACTTTTAAATGTCACCTCCTAAGGGCAAAGGATAGGCAATTCCTAAATGTTGGAAGTTAAGCAGGCAATGCAGGACAGCTTGGCTGAACAAGGATCTTCTCTTGGAAATACAGCAAAAATGGAAGGTGTATGCCCAGTGGAAACAAGGTCAGGTGATGTGGAAGGAATACAAGAATGCTGCTCATCACTGTGAGGAGAAAGCTTGTGCAGACAAAGCTCAAGTGGAGTTGAAGCTGGCCACAATCGAGGGGGACAGTAAAAACAGGTTTTTTAAATATATTAATGGCAATAAGCAGTGTAAAAATAAAAGCTTATTATGGGATGAAGATTGTCATATCACAAACCGAGACAGGGACACAGCAAAGGTGTTTATGCATTTTTTGGCTCTTCAACACAGAGGATGCATCAAGACATTCTAAGTGCACTGAGCTGGAGGACCACAGCTGCAAGAATGAGCAACTTCTGTGCAGGATCTGCTGCTCCAGCTGGATCCCTGTAAATCTATGGGGCATAATGGGATTCATCCAAGAGTCCTCAAAGAGCTGCGGATGTCATCATGAAACCTCTCTCAATGATTTTTAATCAGTCTTCAGAATCTCGAGAAATTCCAGCTCACCGAAAGCTGGTGAGCATTGTCCCAGTTTTTGAGAAGCAAAAAAAATGAGGATTCTGGAAACTACAGTCCTGTTACAGTGTCACTTCAGTTCCTGGTAAAGCTATGGACAAGATTATTCTGGGAGATATTAGAAAAAAACTAAAGGATAATGCAGACACTGGTCACTGCCAAAATAGGTTCATGAAACAAAATTCTGCTAAGAACCTGATTTCCTTTTTACAACAAGGTAACTCACCTAGTTGATTGTGGGATGCTAGGTAATGTAATCTACTTGGATTTCAGATACTGTCTCTCACAGGATCCTTCTGGACAAAATGTCCAGCACACAGCTGTATAAACACATCAAGCAATGGGTGAGCAAGTGGCTCATGGGTCGGCACAAGGGGTTACAGTGAGTGGGGTGACATCAGGCTGGGGACCTGTCACTAATGGGGTTCCACAGGGCTCCATCTTAGGCTCTGTATTTTTCAACATTTTCATTTATGATTTAGATGCAGGACTGGAAGGGATACTGGGAAAATTTGGAGCCAATGCAAAACTAGGAGGAACTGTTGACTGTCTCAAAGGCAGAGAGGTCACACAGAAAAACTAAGCAAATTGAAGGGCTGGATAATCACCAGCTATATGAAGGTAAAAAAAATCTGCACCTAGGATGGGGCAGCCCTGGATGTACAGACAGACTGGGGAAGGAGATGCTGGAAGGCTGTGCCACAGAAAGGGATCACCAGGTCCTGTCTGTGGCAAGTTGAACACGAGCTAGAAGTGCCCAGGCAGCCAGGAGAGGCACCCTGAGGGGCATCAGCCTGGCAAGGGAGGGGATTGTCCTGCTCTGCTCTGCTCTGCACTGCACTGGGGTGGCCTCACCTCCAGTGCTGGGGGCAGTTCTGGGTTCTAGAGTATAAGAGAGATATAAAACTATAGGGGAGTGCCCAGAGGAGGGTCATGAGTTGAATGTTTATGAGCTGAGGTTACTTGTTCTGTTCAGCCTGGAGGAGATGGAGGGGACACCCCATAGTAATCTACATCTTCATGAGGGGAAGAGGAGAGGCAGGCACTGATCTCTTCTCTAATAGGACCTGAGAGAGTGGTCTGAATGGTGTCAGGGAAGGTTTAGGTTGGGTATTTGGAAAGGGTTCTTCACCCAGAGGGTGTTTGGTCACTGGAACAGACTCCCCCTGGAAGTGGTCACAGCACCAGCCTGACAGAGTTCAAGAAGAATCTGGTCAACATTCTCAGGCACGTAATTGACTACTGAGGATGTTGCTGTGCAAGGCCAGGAGTTGGACTCGATGGTCCCTCTTGGTCCCTTCCAGCTGAGGATATTCTGTGATTTTGTGATTCTGTGATCCTATTATGACTTGCACAAGACTCAGTGCTAACTTTACCCATCGCTTTTGAAACAATGTTGTCATGTGAATCCAAGTGTTCTTTTCTTTCATTTTTTCATTTTTTAAAGTGGCTTAAACTATAAGAAGAAGAAAAAAAAAGCTTGAAATGGGTTACCCACCTAGTTAAATCTTTCCAGCCGTGTCACTCTGTTGTCTCCTCCCTAACACATAGGAGAGAAGTTACCTATCTTCCTTGTCACAGGCTTTCTATAGGCCTCTCTGTCTCCCATTCAATAAGACAAAATCAGCTCCCAGATCTGACCACTCACAATGATCCTACAGAGCTCCATGATGGATCCTCAACACAACCCCTTTTCTGCTTGTTTTGGTTATCATTTAAACTCAGCTGGCAATTAAGACCAACTAACCTGCCCACTGACCCCCTCACTAGCAGGACTAGGGAAAGAATCAGAAGAATAAAACTTAGAAATCTCATGGGTAGAAGCAAAGACACTTTAATAGGTAACTGAAAGCCACACACACAGAAGCAAAGTAAAACAAGGGACTCAGTCACCACTTTCAGTGGACAGGCTGTTTTTCAGCCATTCCCAGGAAAGCAGGGCTCAAGCACACACAACAGTGAATTGGGAAATGGCATCAGTTTAAGTGTGCCATCCTTCCTCCCTCCTCCCCCAGCTTTATTTGCTGAAGATGAAGGCATATAATATAGGAAATCCCTGTGGTGAGTTGGGCTCAGCTATCCTGGCTGGGTTCCCTCAAAACTCTTTGTGCACCCCCAGCCTTCTTGCTGCCAGGGTGGTTGGTGTGAGGAGCAGAAAAAGCCTTGATGATGCAATGGCTGCTCAGCAATAACCAAAATATCCCTGTGTTATCAACAGTTCTTCAGCACTAGTCCAAAACATGGCCCCATACTAGCCACCATGATGAAAATTAACTCTGTGCTCTAGGACTTGGACTCTATTTTATGTTTTGTTGCTCTTCACATCTCCTAGGGGTTCTCCTGCTCTGCCTCAGATCAGTCTCATCACCTGTCCTCTTGACACCTACAAAAGACTATATATTTCTTAGAGCTAAGTTCCTAAGTCCTTGGCTCATCAGGCAGGATCTTCTGCCTCATAATTCACTGTCTGACAATATTAATTTTTTTTGTCTTACATTAATTGTCAATTTTTTGTTAATGAAGTCTCTGTATACAGCTGCAAGTTTCGGGACATCAGTTTGGTTTCAATTCTCTAAATAGGAACTTTACTTGTAAGAGAAATGGAGAAGAGCACCACAGCTGGACAGCTATCACTGCTACTACTTACTGAGGAAACAACACACAGCAAGGCTTTGGGAAAATCAGTGCACAGTTATAGTGTGGAATGCAAAGAAGAAATAAACAACTGAATGGAGAAAAGGGAAAAATAGGAATAGGGCAGAGGAAGACTAAGGCAGTACATGAAAAATGAAGAAATATGAGACAAAAAGGAAATAGTGAAGCTGAAACTGAAATAAGAACAACGGGGAGCCCAAGAAAATGACTACGTGAAAAAAATCAAAATCTCTACAATCTCTGGAAGCTCATTTCACTGATGCACTACATTATCAAGTTGAGATGACGGATGTAAGACATTTTGCCACTTTTTTTAACTTCCCTGTAGAGACTCAGAAAGTTATTTCCATCTGCTATGAGCTCAGCAGCCCAGCCTGGATCCTCTCTCACAGTAGCCCTGTACTAGGAGACTGGTGGAGCTCTGTGCCAGATCCTCCCATGTACTCCTGTGCTTCCATCCACACACTCCATCCATTTCTTGGCAGAGCACAGCTAGCTTTTTTGACACTCTTTAGTTTGGATGTTCCCAGTCTTTCTTCCCCCAGTTTTTCCTGTACAAACAACAGATTGCATTGCAGCTGACGTGTCGGTTTGATCTACAAAGGGAAAACCAAACCAATAATCCTGCTTTTCTGTTCCTTCTGTCAGGCCTCCCATGTCTCCTTTGCCAGATGTTTTTTTTTTCTTGGACTTCTTCCTAGAGATTTCTAATTTTCAGTAATTTAACTTGGCTTTCTATTGGCTGTCTGTGTTTCTTCTACATTGCTTTACAAACACCCTGCTAACTCTTCCATTCTGCTTAAAGCAGTGAGACATTGCTCCCGTTTCAAATACAGGGAAAATGAAGGAGGGAAGTTGTGACATTCATAGAAAGCACTTTGCCTGCACTAGACCACAAAACCACAGTATGATCTCTTATTATCACTGTGACAAATGTTCTGCGTCAGCTTCACATTCCCAGATCTCTTCTTCTGAGGATCATGCACACAAAGACTTCAGTGCCTATGTATTTTGGTCATAAACAACTTCCTCAGAGCCTGGAGTGCAGAGACATTTATAAGTTAGGAGACACTCAGTGAACTCCATATTGCCTAGCAATACAATAAAAAAAAATCAACTACAAGTACTGTATCCTGGGGAATTAAATAAACTCAGTTGTTTCACTCTGCCTTTTTGCAGAGCGTCTTGAATATGTGAAATGTACAGGTTGGTGGCTTGGGGTTTTTTGGGGTTTTTTTGTATTCTTTGACAAAATGGAAATGCAGAGAATTTTCAACAAATAGCATGGGAGAGTAAAAGCTACTTATTCCACTTAAAACACTTAAATATAGAGCTAATTTCTGTAGATAATTATTTGAAATACAAATACCTGTGGAAGTACACATTTTTCAATCAAATAACATAAGTTCTTTTTTTTTGCCAAATTGTGTTCCAAAATGCTATTGTGACTACTACTGAATTAATTTGCTTCCACCCCTCTAAACAAAAAACCACAAGAATTCGCACACATGTTCCCTTCTATCTGAAATACAAAATTCTGTTTCATGTTGATTTCAACTCAAACTAAAGCCTAGTAATACTACCAGTTTTTACATGGAATTTTCTTAATATGAGTTATTCCCATTATAGTTCATATGCAAGATTGCCTTTTTGCATGCTTAACCAAAACTTGGATTTTATAATTGCTATCAGAAGTGCTGTCACATCTGGGAACAGAAACAACCTTACTGCTATAATTTCACTGTTTCATAACAACAGAGTAAAATGGATAAGATTTAACTTAATTATGTGTAATCCTTAAAGTAAACAGCACAAGCTGAAATTGGCTTAATAAGTTTTAAAAAAAATCTGTTCTTGCACATATCAGCAAAAGGAACTAAATTCTCTGATTAAATTGCTTGATCTTGTTGACCTTTTACTAATAATGTATTCTGGGTGGTCTTTAATTTTTTGGGAAGGACACAATTCTTATTCCACTTACAGTAATGTACATTCCATTCTTCTCTGAAATGATCTATACAAAGAAAAAAAAATGTTTGCTTTATTGAAGTATCTTTTTTAACAGATGGAAGTTTTTTTAGACCTTGTCTGTCCTGCAGGATGCTGGAAAAGGCGATTTTTTCCTCAACAAATATTACAAGCACTTAGAAGGCAGATGACTTTATTACATGATGAGTAGTGAAGTACATGTTATGAGCAAGTTGGGGGATATTTGTCAGCAGTTGTTTTTTCATCTGGACCTACAGTAGCTATTTTTGTATTATTAGCAAAGAAGCAGTTATTTATCACGTGCCTGACAATACACAATTGAGTCAGTTCTGTAGTAAAATCACCATCACCATCAGTATTGGTGAGTCATTGACAATTTCTTCCCAAGAGTAAAGAAGAATATACTTAATCCATCATTGTACATCCAAGTACACACTTATTTTTCCGATTCATTCTGTCTTTCATGGAAAGAAAACACAGAACTCTTCATAAAACACAGAACTCTCTTTTTCCCCAGGCCTTTGAAGGCGAATCTATAAAACACTCATGCAGAAAAGCAGTATCAGATTAGATAACCTGAAAGGAGGTCCTCTGTCTCTCTTAACAAAGCTCTACAATACATTAATGTACAGAAAACCCAAAGCAACACTTCTGGCAGTAGAAGCGTATTGACACAAAATTTTGGTGGCTTTCAGAGCTTTCCTGAAATTAGGTAAATTGAAATAAGATAATGAACATATTTTATAAAATAACATGTAATTTTAAAGATTAAAAAATTTCATGGAAGGACCTGAAATCCCCTAGTAGTCCTTGTCTTAGTTGCAAATGCATCTACTTTTCTATCTGTCTCAAAGCAATTAACTCTATACATAACTCCAGAGGTCCTTATAGGAAACACATTTCTTCTTAACATTTTCTGTGGGAATAAATTAGAATTACATCTCGCTCTGAGGGATTTCCCCTGTATATAATTCCTAGCACTGTGTTGAAAAACAGCTGTGATTATCATCTCCTGATAATTTCTGCAGCAGGAGGGCTCTTGCAAATTCCCACCTATAATATGACTGTATAATGACATTTATACATTTATTTAATGAGTATTCAGACTAGCTCAGTCCTGTAAAGTCATTGCTCTGTGATCTGCTTGTAGTCACTCTACTGGAGCTTGTGTTTAGCCATATTCTCAGGTTGCTCCGAGAGAGTGCTGCTTGCCTACACTGCTCATGTCATGAAATTAGTACTACAAATGGCACAAAGACTTTGTGGCTAGGTCATTCACCAAATGCCTGTGTTCTGGTTCAAGAATCTAAACCTTCATTTCCTGATAAAGACTATTGTTTTCCTCATTCTATTTTACTTATGTTTAGAGTAAAAATCCCACCAATTACTTGCAAATATGACCGATGGCACTTTATTCTTCAGAGCAGCACTGCTTAGCTGTTTGGTATTGCTGAGCCAAAGGAAATTTTTGGCTGTTTGATTTGTCTTTGTAAGGTGAGCTTGCATGTGGGTGAGCTGTCCCAGGTGGAAGGTACCAGGATGCTGTGGTACTCCAAGAGGGGATGGTTCCATTGGCATCACACCATGGTGAGGCACACTGCCAGAAGGCAGCAGTGGGACTCCTGTCTTCCCAGACCCTTCACAGTAAATCCTCTCCCAAGCACATCTGAAAAAGGGACCATAAAGGTTCTTCCCATACTCTTCTCATCTTTTATTTCCTTCTTTGTATTTACCCAAAACATGATGAATACATTCAGAACTGCAGGACCATCCATCAGTGAATTTTATGGGGTACCCAAGTATCTCCAGAGATCTAAATAAACATCATTCAAAGCTTTATTTAAAGACCAATATACATAACAAATACTTCAACTATTTTTTAATTTCTAAGTCCCTGTGAGGCAGCTGAAGTGAGGGTATCCTGTATTTGTACAGAGCCCCTCTCTCTCACAGTCAGTATTCCTCTTCCCTGAGGCCTCGAGTTGTGATTTTATCATTTATCATTTATCATCTCAAACAAACAGAAGGATAGTTCCTCACATCAGGAGTTCACCATCTCAATAATGAAGCCTTGGATTCAAACCCACTGCTGACACAGACTGCACAGCTCCACTTCGTTTAGCTGAGTTGCACTTGCACATTCTAGCAGCAAAAGCATAATCTTGTGTTCATAAAATCAGGTGCTGCTACTCAAATACTTTTGATGTAGTGAATTTGATTAAATGATTTTACATCAAGAGGAGAAGTCTGCTTATCTGTTGACATGTCCTCACTTATGTTAGGGTTATTTCAATTAAATTTCATAACTAAGATCTGAAATAAAAATTTTAAAAGCTAAACAATTATATACTTGCTTCATCAGGGGCATGTAACTTAAAAAGAAACTATTCTTTAAAAGCACTGTGCTTCTTTAAGTAGAAAAGCAAGAGCAACAGATTTAAAAGCTGTAAGAAAATTAAGCTAATGCAACACACTATACTTCCAAGCACATATGTGAGCCAGATCACTCTTTGTGATGACCTGGAACTTTCACTTCTTTTGAACAACTTCAACCACTTGATCTGTCTTTCAGCTTATCCTTCTGCCTTTAAACACGAAGAAGAAAAATGGCTTTACATTCCTTATATTCCATCAATTACATCCTTAGTACTGCTAGTATAAGCACTAAACTTTGAAATGGATTGAGAGTTGTGGGACTTAATATCTTCTCGGTATGTGTACCACAGGCAAATAACAGATTTTAGATATTTCATACTTGCAGTGAAGGGACAAAACCATAACTCTCAGGAGTGCTGCCTCTATAAGAGAAATAGTAGAATGTACACTATATATTTTACAGAACAAATCTTCACTGTTTGACAGTTTAGGACAGTTAAGGTCCTTGGTTTGCTTAATGATTAATGTCTTTTTCTGCAGTAAATTTGTTTGTTTGTTTCTCTTTACTTGATGGGACAAAAGCTAGATTCTGAAACTATAAAGTGTTAAAGGAGAATGGTAAACATCTGCCTCATTTTGGTGAAGTGGCTTTTGACCCCTGCAGTGGGGACACAGTAAGGGCCCAGACAGAAAGAACAGTGTTCATCTCTGTCCAGCCCTACCTCAGCACGATGCAATTGAGGAGTTCCTGGAAGTCACTACAGATGATATTTCACAGAACAATTTTCCCACGTTTTGCTTTTTACTTCTCCGCAGAGCAGCCCATGCTGCAGGAGACCCCATTGAAGATACGGCAGGATACAGTGTCAGAGTGAGTCACTTCCATGGGGTGCCACCAACTCTTTCTCTGAACAAAAGAAACAATTATGTAAATCTCCCTTTTTCATTCTTTGTGCACTTAGAACTACTCTCATATAACAGTAGATTAACAGTAGAATCAAAGCCACATAGCTTCTGCCCTGGTAATCTGTGTCCAGGTGATGGAGGCTTTTATCTCTGAGTTGTGAGCTAGAATGAGAAATGTAATGCTTGCATATTCTGTGTATATCTCAGCCATTTCTCAGATTTTCAATAATCTCACAATATTGATAGCATGTCTTTTCCTCAACAGACTTACACTAAGTCAAGAATGACAAGCACAATCACCAAACTATTTCAGATTCTTCTATCATTTTCACACCCAATATTCTTATTAATTTCCTTATTGAGCACTGAGGTAGGATGTTTATTACTTATCATTGCAAAATACACTAAATAAAATGAAAACCACCCTTAACCACCCTTAATAAATTTTTTGAATTTATTCAGTTACAAAGAATATTATTTTATTGCCCTGAGATTTACCTACATGTTTATATTCTGTCAGATGTTTTTATCAGAGGCTTAAACAGACTGCATCATTCCTGTGCCTCTCTCCCAGGCTGTGATCTGGGGTGTGCCTTCTCCCAGACCCAACCACTGGAAAACTACTCAGTTCATAGGATTGATCTCAGTGTGGCACTTCTACTTTATGCATCAAATCTAGTGAGATGTAAGGGTCCTAAAGAGCAAGATCAGCAAAACTTGTCTCTGAGTGAACACAGCTTTGCTAGCTGGAGTAAACTCACCAGGATATTTCTGGATCTTTGGTGCA
The DNA here is from genome assembly GCA_013401135.1 of Cettia cetti. Taxonomy (NCBI): domain Eukaryota; kingdom Metazoa; phylum Chordata; class Aves; order Passeriformes; family Sylviidae; genus Cettia; species Cettia cetti. The sequence continues at coordinate 89,884 of VZUI01057193.1, read as the reverse complement.
CCTCCATTTGGTAAATTAGTTCTGCACTCCCTCATGCCAAGCCTAGTTTGTCTGTGGTTGGATGAGTGCATTGTCACACAGCTGTGAACAGATTTCTATATCTGTAACTGTTTGCAGGCTCTGACCCAGGGGCTGGTGGAATCACCACATTCCAGACAAGTTTTTGGATTGTTCCTTTTCAAGGGTTTAACACACTTGGCATCTCAGCTACAGTTTTTGTCTACATTAATTTAGATATTAATCACTGATCCCACTTGGTCACCATGATGTCATTTAATCTAGACTCTGATCTACTACACCACAAAGTCTCCAGAGTAATTCTAAATTTGCTCAAAGAGGAATTGAACAAAAACATATTTATGTAATCATATTTTTACATATTCTTGTCAACAAGTTTTAAAATCATATTCAAATTCAATTCTCTTGCTTGTATGCCTAATTTGACCTGCAGACACATTATGTTATCAGAATGTCATTGCAGATTTTGCTTTGATCTATACATTCTTTTTCCTGCAAGTTAGATCAAAGCCTACAGGATCAGAAACAAATCTGAAGGGAAAGAAAAATAAAAAGTGGACCATTTCTGTTAAGATATTTTTCAGTATTATTTCTACATTTAGTTTATTTGAAGAGGGAGGGAGTGGTGGTATGCATGTGCAAACAGCATATAGGTCCAACCTACTCACAGCTAATTGTCATGAAGCTCAGGAAAAAGCAACACATGAGGCTTCCATTTGGTTTATGGGTAACATGTTGTACTTTCTGTCAACTTCCAAAAGAAAACAAATACTTTTTTCCTGTAGAAATCTAGATGGACTGGAAAAACAGTGGAGGAATGAACAGAAAAGCAAACAAATTCTACAAAGTGGATGTTGATTTTACCTCTCTCTGGACAGTGTCCAGAAATTAAATAAACTTCTTAGATCTGTATATAATCAAATTTGTTTTCACACTTTTTCTAACATATAGATTCAAATGAAAATTAATGAGAAGATGTAATGATTTGCAGAAATATATTTGTTATTGTGTTCTAGCACACTTATAATCCATGCTTCAGGACCCTGGGGACCTGTGGACTATTTCTACAGTTCCCAACAAAAGGAGTTAAGGATGTCATCTCTGTAGCCAATAGGTTTATATACTATCAACATTCTCTAGAAAATGTTGAGGGGAAAACCGTGCCCAGTGAAACCATAAGTCTCCATTTTATGCTACTTCAAAATTAGGGTATCTCAGATGAGGCATCATAAATAAATATGATGAAATCATTCAAAGTCTGGATTGCTGGAGCTCCCTATCTTTAAGGGGCAATGCTCATCAGGTTTGTACAGGGTAAAACACACCCAAGTCCCCAGGGGCTCTGTGTGAGGAGCATCCCTGCTGGCAGGCAGTGAGATGAAGTTCTTCCCCTGCAGATCCTGTCGGGACCCCTGCCAGCCCCCAGGATGCAGCTCGGGGTGTCTCAGTCTCCCGTGCTGAGCATGCCAGCAGCATCTGGTTTTTGTGTTTCACTTCAGCTGGGAGTTGCATGGCCTGGCCAAATGTCAGAAACTGTGTAAACAACTGTATAGATGATTTTTGAGTTTTTCCTCTTACACAGCAGAGCTGTAACAGCTGTGTTGGTGTTTGCTCAGCACGAGCACGACTGTGTTTGAGTGACTAGAAAGTTTGGAGGGTTAGTTCAATTTTTGTTTAACTTTTCTTTTTTTTTTTTTAATAGAGAGGGGAAAACGGCTTTAAATTCCCTAGGAATACAACAGCCCTTCTACATTCCTGTTGACAATGCATCACTGCTAGATTTTTTTTTTTTTTAAGCTTCTTGAAGCATATCATCAGATTTCTAAGAATAGAGCATTATTACATCTTCTGCACTTTTCCAAAGCACAGGGGGTTTTCCCAGTGTCAAGGGATAGAACCAGTTGCTAGAGAATGTGATGCTTTTTGAGTCATCATTTTTTATATGGAAAAAGAGCATTCTGTCATGCATGGAAGAATATGTGCAAAGCTTATGCCCTGGTGACACAACTTCACTGATACTATTTTTCAAATGTTTTCTTGCTAGACTCTATTATATATTTTTTTTCTCTTGAAATAGAAAAAGAAATCCACACCACTCACAATTTGACACAGAGAAACATTAAGTTATATGCCTCTTCTCAAAAGCCTCATTTTTATGAGCATATAATGATCGGTACCTATTTTATAATATATAATTTTATGTATAAATAATGTTATAATATATGATAACTCTGTGTTCCTAGTGTATTTCTTTGAAATACAATTTCTGTTATTCTGATAATTCTAGCATATTTTTATTACAGTCACTGTGAATCTAATTGTGTTTGTAGAATTTGCCCAAGCTGGTTATATTAATTTTTTAAAAATAATTATTATTATATGAAAGAAAATTTTGTCAGCATTTTAAGTAATATCACATTATGCATATGACTGGCTACATGGTAAGGGAATGACAGAGGAACAGCAGCATCAGCTTCTCTTTTCATTCCAATGCCTGGAGACTCTCCCTGGTTTTGTACTCTGCATTTTACAAAACATGAATACCTCCAAAGCACAAATCCTCATAATCTAATCTGATCTAATGGAAGGGTGTTCGATTATATAGATCTTTTAAGAAATACTAAATTCATACAAATATGTGTCAGATCAACAACTGTTTCATCTGAATATCACACACAGAGGAGTATTTCAGATAATACATTGCATCCATTAGATTCCACTAGAGAGACACTTTATTAAAATCAAATATTTAAAAAGTGATTAATTTATTATTCTGTTGGGAAAAAAGATGGAAAACCAAAAAGCGTTTCACCTAGAGGGGGGAAAATTCATTTTTCAGAGAAAAACTGCAATATTTTGAAGTAATCTGATCATTTAATGAAAAGTAATAGGTGCAAAAATAATAAAGCAATTTCCTAGAAAGAAGTTATTAATTTCTTTAAAGATATTTTCACTATTCAAGTTCAGAAGAGGTTTACAAGAGGAAAGCCATTGTCAGTAAGTTGTGAAATTCCAGAAAAACTGGCTAAGAGAATAGTCCTCAATAGTCCATTGCACAGCAAAATCTAGCACAGCTTTGTCCTAGAAAGTACTTTTTTGATTTTTTTGTTCCAAAGTTTCAGCTCATATATAACTGATTTGTGTTGTCATAAGAATCCTGTAAGGTACCTTCAACCCTAAATTTCCAATAAATCATTTCATTTGTGAATTTTGTTTTAGAGTATGAACTACCTTAGTAAAGTGTGCCAAGTCTGGCTAATCCACTAAATGCTTACCTGCAGAGAAAATACTTCCCCTGGTAACTCATGCTGGCAGTGTGTGTCTGGTGAGGGTAGCTAGATCTCCACCTTGTGTGCTTCACAAGAAAGCTTGCCCAGAAAAACTGATAATCTTGAGAAGATACTGTGATTTCCAGTCCCCTTTGGCAGAATGAGTTTAACCCACACAAAGGTGAAGCTTCTCAAAGTATAAACATGGCCACAAGAGGAGCTGGAGCACAGAAGCTGCTCAACTACAATCACGCTGGATTGTTTTCCTTATCAAGGCACCAGACTGAGCCTTATAGTTGTACAAGCCAACACAGGAGGTGTGCTGCACCTTTCTACAGTGAGGATGACCAAGAGGAGACGAGCAGAGTTCTGCACAATGGTGTTCTGTTGATCTGAAAGCTTTGCCAGTGGATTGTCACAGCAGGCAGTGGTGGTGAGTGCCACAATGACCCCAACATCCTGAAAAGGACACACCTGGTCCCACAGGCACGTCTGCACCTGCCTAGGGACTTCAGCTCAGCCCAGGGACTTCAGCTCAGCCGTGAGTTGAGCCTTCAGGGCAATGTGAAAGGAGAGATGGGGTCTTTGTCTGGAGGTTCCTCAGAGCTTTGATTCAGCTGCTTCCTCAACAGGGTCCAGGGACAATCAATCAGAGTGCAGAGATTTATATGGGTAAGCCAGGGGGCGGGGTTACACAACTTGGCCAATGGGGTGGAGGATTGAGAAATGAACCAATCAGGAGAAGGATCAAAAACGGACCAATCAGGTAGGGTAAAAAATGAGAAATGAACTAATCAGGGGAAGGATTGAACACAGACCAATCAGGTACGGTAAAAAGGAGGAAGCAGGGAAAGAACCAATGAGGTGTAAGTGATTTGCATATCAACCACAAAGGCTCATGGGGGAACACATCTGCTCACCCTGAGGGGAGAACAGTCTGCCAGGGTTTCTCCCTTAGGGGAACCTCCACATATTTGAAGCCTCAGGGTTGCTCTCTCCCCAGGGGAGAGGGTCCACGTTGCTGACTGGCTTCCCAGCCTTAACAGTGTATGATCCAGAAAGTGGATGGGGGATGTGGAATCCCAGCCTGCTGTGGGCAGCTTTGAAAGAGCTCTGGCTTTGAAGCAGGTGTCATGGTTGTGTTCCCATTCTGCCTACTTTTGTTGTGCCATTCCTAATAGGATGTGCTGTGAAACCTCTGGTAAGGCTCTAAGGTTGGGCACAAGGCTGTGCACCTGCTTCTGTGCCAAATCCATCCTGAGCTGAATGAAACATCATCACCATTGGGGTACTGGTGGATAGCAATGACAAAACTCCTACTGGCCTTCACATTTCAAGCATTTGTATTGTCTAAATACTGGAAACATGGGAGTATTGTGATCTTTATGAGCATTAGCAAGACAGAAGAATGGAGTGACTGGAGGGCATGGGATTAATGGGAATATGAAGACAACTCTGTAGCATCTTTGTCAGGGCTTCTACAGTTGTTTGTGTCATTGCTTTTGCTCTTTAGCTGGAGAAGAGCTTTCATGATTAAAGCTCTTCATTCTTCCCTGCTGGTGTACTCAGCCTAGCAGATATTCTTTCATACCACTCCAAGATTTAAAGCAGCAGGAGCCTTGCCTATAACTGGACTAAATCCAGAAAACAACTCTTAAACCATTCCGTGTAACAGCAGCCAAATTCCACATACCAGTTAGAAAATTCACACAACGTAGAGATCATCCAAGTGCTTGAGTGTTCTGATACTGACAAATATAGTCAGTTATTCCATTTTAATTTGCTGCAAAATCTTGGCAGAGCTGGAAATGTATTCACTTTCAGACTTAGAGTCACTACAGCCTGGAGCAGGGCAGCAGATAAGGCTCCTTTCACAGGATATCTTTCTACACCATCTGTGCTTTTCTTTGAGTTGTTGAGATCTGAATACTATAGTTTGAGGACAGCCTATTGTTTTTAAGTATTTATTGGGTTGTTTATTATGTTAGGATCATGACAGATTTTTCTGCTCTTATTTCACTGTTCTCATAATTTTTTTAAAAAATCACTGCTGGTATGAAGTCAACCTTAATCAGAATTTCATTTTACACCAAAACTATACTTTTAATTCACTGGTTTCCTGACAATGTCCTTAAACTTGAAGCACAATTTATGTCTTGTGAAATGCTTATGTCTTGGAATTACAGAGAACTCTGAGGCTGTGATATGCAATAGTTGTTCTGCAGGAGGACTCACAGCAGCTGTTAAAGACTTAAATGTTCATATTTCTTAAGCAGAAAGACTTTTTTATTAATTTTTGCGTTTTCTTGACCATGCAATGCAGCCTCTGATTCCATGTGCAAAGTATTATTCATTTCAAATCATATCTGTGCATTAGCTATTTAAAAAAGAAAATGGTTAGTCAAACCATTGTAATGTAACAGCTAATGGAAAGACTTTATTACATCCTTTTATTTGTTGAGACCAGAGGACAAAACTGTGCTATGGAGCCATGTACTTGGGAACCAGGGTGTTTAAATGATAACTCAGATTAAACTGTTAAACTAAGCAGTCACCTGTTGCTGTTGGACATGAAAGGAAGAGCTTGACTTTTTTCTACCTAAAGTAGAAACATGCTACTAAAGTACCTAAAGTATAATATGCTGTGCTAAAGAATTATATTATTGGTTAGAAAAGACAACACTTCTCTTCATTAGTTAAATAATAGAAATAACATCTATGAGAGGGTTGTTATGATAGCTTAGCATATTATGAAAAACAAAGTGCAGTGTCCTTGAGAGGAATTCCTTTCAAGGACAGAATCAGCCAATAACAGGCTGAAAATTTCACAAACTCAAAAAGTCAGACCCACAGGCACCACAAATACAACCTAAGCATCCCAGTGTTCTTTTTTACTATACACTATACTGCACTGCCACTTAAAATCCTCTTTTAAAAAGAATTGTGCATTGTGGCACCACAGGAGTCACCTATTAAGGCCCATTACATTACACTAAACATGGAAAATGTGATTTATAGTTACATATATATATATTATATATATATATATGCAATCATAGTCATGAAAGAAAAATGTCACCTTCTTAAGCTCCTGATATGAAATCTAGGACCATGAAAGCTAAGACAAACCATTGATATGGAAGGAATTTGACAAAATATCAAACAGCTTCCTGATCTGTTGTCCACAATCAGCTATTTTGAAAACTATGTTCTATTACATACAGTCTGTGCTTTCAGCCTGTTGGTGCCTTTCTGATTTATTCAGCTCAGTAAGAGATGGCCAAGATGCTGGCATTGATTTCCAAAGTCACTCAATTCCCTTCAGAGCTGTGAAAGCCAAGGCATCTCTGCTGTCACAAAATGGTTGAGATTGGAAGGAGCCTCCTGCTCAAAGCATGGTCACCACAAGGAGCCTGCTGGGGCCATGCAGAGTTTGGGTTTGTGTTTATCCAGAGAATCCATAACCTCCCTGGGCAATCTGTTCACTGACTTATGTATCCCCCACAGCCTTTATTCAGAGTAGAAGTTTCATTGAAGCCAACAGGAGATTCACTTCTAGTCCCAGAGACCTGAGATGGGAAAATATGATGACAAAAAAGTCATTTTGATGCAGTGAACAGTCAGCTAGACAGACAGCATAGTCTCAGGCAGATATGTCACTAACAAAACACAGGAACCAACTGGCAATGTTAAGCGCTTAATATTAGAAAGTTTTTTAAAGAGATTGTGTGGGAAGAAGCTTTAATATATAAAGGAAATGTACAGTATTACTATCATCTAATTTGACTGATAGCTGCATTACAGTTGACCTATGGCACTGGCTTTAACCCATTAATCAGTCTATTTGATTGCTATATTCTTTCAGAGTGTTTCAGCCTCAGCCCAGCTGGTCCTTGGTTAGAAATCTACAAGGTAAAAATGTGAATTGTTCCTACTAAAAATTACGTAATAGGATGTCTAAATACTCAATCTCTTTCTAAATTTTCAGCTTTTATAGCCATAAAAGGGATCTTTTAGCCCACACAAGTGCTTGCATTTTTAGACTCTCTGTCTATAAAAGCTTTCCAACCCCCTTTTTTTTTTCCTATTATTATCACCCTGAAATTTGATAGTGCTTTGCAACAACAGTACCAGAACTTGACATATATTTTTCAGGCTTAGGAAAAAGAGCTCAGTAAGCCATCACTGTAACTCCCAATAACAGCAGCTGAGATGAAAATATCAGTTTTTCTTTATATACATAGTGCTCTTAAAAAAAAAAAAAAAAAACCTGGTAATTTTTAAGTGTCTTTATAATTGTCTTTCTGGTTTTTTGTCTGAGGTTTAATGTCCATTTCTAGTGCCATTCCCAGTTATGGACCAGTTACTTTTGATACAGCTGTTTTAAAATAAAATTTAAACAAAATAAAATTTAAACAAAATAAAACATCACTTGCTATGGATGACCATAAAACAATCCCTTTATAGTAAAATGGAATTTTAATGTCACTCAGAAAAAAAAAAAACTTTTCATGAAAAAAGAAGTGTGAAAGATTGCTGACATTTTCTAAAAAACATATTTTTTTACATAAAATTCTCGGATGGCTAAGCTAATTAACATTTCCTGATAATGTTTTCTAAATCTAAGAAGAGAATGACAGCACAAGAAACAGCAGCTTTCCTTTTAAGACAAGATTTAATGCTGGGATCTAAATCCACTCTAGCTGGAGATACACCTGAGTTCATATACACCCATATCTAAATCACTGCTCAGAGTACAAACATTTCTCTACAATAAGAAACTTCCACATGAAATGTTTGAAATGTTTTCAGCAGTATTAGAAGTAGGATCAACACTACGTCTATGTCCTGCTGCAGATTGTAACAGGCCCCTCTAGAAGGTCTACCTGCCTCTGCAGAGTAGACCTCTCAGACACAGACAGTAGGAATATCTCAAAAGCAGGAGGCATCAACTGTAAGTCACATAAGTCATAAACCACGTGGTGTTAAGTCACACTCACTAAATACAAATAGCAGGAGCTTCAGTACAATACTATTTCTGTCCAAATTTCTACTTCTTGAAGGGCTAGAGCATGGCCTTTGGAGCATGTGTTTGTGTAGGTGTGATGTTCAAACTCTGCTTTTACGCCTGGAGTTTCAGTGCTCGTGTCCATTTTAATCATTTATGGTCGCTTGCTATTGCTTCAAAAAGCCTCACAGGTCTTTCATTTCTTGTCAGCTTCAGAATATGGTGAGGTGTCAAAGCTAATTCTTCTCACAGCTCCTGTATGACAGTAGTTTGTCATCAGAAGAGATACTGAATTCATCACTATGCAATATCTGTCACCAAAATGAAAAAAAAACCCTGCTGTAGGGGTTCTTGTCTTCAAATAGATGGCAAAGAAATGCAAAACAGTGTAGTTCAGCAGCACAGGGTGCTGCAGAGTTTTATGGTCATTGCTATGTTTTGAGCTGGGAAGCTGCACTTTATGGTAATCGATTACATAAAAATTTCTCAAACTTCAAAGTCAGGTTGAAACAAAACAGAGGCTTGTTTTGTATATGGCTTTAGTTTGCCAGTTACATGGAAAATTCTTCAAGCAATTCTGGTAAATTCTGGCTGCTTTACTGCCGACACTTTCATCTGAGCACTGGTACTTCAAAGTTGGTGAGCTTCATTTGGTGGAGACCCACAGCAACAGAAAGAATTTGTGAGAAAAATGCTCCAAACACATACCTGAGTATGTGCACAGGCACATGCAGGCAATCAAGGGCTCCCTGAGCACGAGTCTGCTGAGAGGTGTCTTGTCATCTCCTCCCGCAGGTTTTGTGTCTTGGGTTGCAGTGCAAGATGTATTCTATTTTTCCCTCTGTTGAAAACAGCTGGGGAGGTGTTTTCTTTATCTCTTGTATAACCCATCCCTCATAACTCCAGGGGGAGGGGGCAGGTGCCTTCTGTTAATGGGCAGCTGTTAAACCAGGTGGGGCAGTGTTCTTTATCTCTTACACAACCCATCCTCCCTCCAGGGGATATCTGCTGTTCATGGGCCATCGAGGCTCACTGCAGGGCTGATAAAATTACATCATCCCATTGGGAGATGCTCCACCCAGGGGGAGGAGTCAAGCATTCCTACCTGGATAAAAGCTGAGACTCAGAACAGCTGGACAGCCTATGTGCACTGGATTCCCAGAGAAGGCTGGATGCATCTCACCATCACTGGAACCTTCCACAGGATCATCTCTGCTCCAACAGAACCTCATCTGTCACTCCAGGAGGACTTAATTGGACTGCTCCCAACACCCTGACCAACATGGCACCCTTAAGCTTAAGTGAATGCATCTACATCTGTGCAGTCATTTAATTTATCAGGTTTAACATGTTATCTGCAAATCAGGATTCAAGCAGTTTGTGTTTATATTATCCCTTTTGCATGGTTTTTTTTCTCTGACAAAAAGCATTTTTCACAAAATGTTGAAGACAGCGTCAGTTTATGGTTTTGTGACTGGGTGAGTTCTTGGAAAGCTAAGAATGCCAGACTTCCTCAAAAAGAAATGCATCTTGACAGTCTAAACCAATGAGTAACTTTTCAGGAAGAAGCAGAAGGAATAATGGAGGAAATTGTCCCACACGTTGTCTCTAACATGAGACCTTTCTCACATCCCTCTCTACTGTTACTAGGCAAAACCAAAAGTTACCATCACTGCACCTAACAGCTTGACAAATGTTCCTTCTTCTTTGCCAGCAATACCTTACCTGGCTGCAGACACACCATCCATTGTTCATACTGTCTCTTTGCTACCTAACAAGGTACATTTGTTCCATGCATAATTTCAAGTAATGCAGAGCACAAGTCTGTCCACTTGTTAAGACCATGGCAAGGCTGAGAGGTGCTTCTGTCTGTAGAGCACCTGGGAAATTGTGTAAACTGGTATCTAGTCAGGATTCTGGCCTCCAACCAGAACACTGGTCCTGTGCCACTGCCTGAATGTGAGGCATTTTTCTGTACTTCTACATTTCTACATGATGCTATAGAGCACTGCTTGCCACCAGCCTCCAGCTGGTTTCATTCTGCAGGGGTTATCCTGCATGAAAGTTGTACTGCAAGGCGTGCCTTACATGGGTGGCTTTCAGCACACCCATGTGTGTTCAAAGGGTGAGCTCATGGGTTCAAGTATTAAAAAAGGTTTTAATTTCTGTACTTCTGGTCTACAGCATCACAAGCCTTCTTCGAGAACCTCACCTAGATGATACATTGGACTCCATGCATTGCAAGTGCCCTGAGCAGATGTCACCTGCTGTCCCCCAAGCTCAATTCAAAAGTTACTATAATTGATACATAAATTTCCGGGTTTGAGCCATGCAGTGAATATTCCATTGGCCTCAGAAGTTCAGAGACCCTAAATGTACAGATAGGCATAGGGAAACACCTGGCACAAGGAATTAAATGTAGGTTGGGTGAGCAAGATATTAAAGCAAATTTAGACAGCCCAAAGTTCCCTGTACTTACAAAAAATGAACATGGCTGTTGCCTATGATAGTAATAGAATTAACTGAGACAAATTGTTGTTTTAAGTAATCTACTGCTAGTTGTAATGATTCTTCAATGCCAGAACATTACCAGATAAATGACTCATCACTTACATGAGCAACTGGCTTTTCAAGCCATTCTTTCAAGTGGGCAGAATGCCAGCTGCTTTGACAGGCACGCAGCAGTCTCTGACTCCCAGATCAGCATGCCACCCTAGGAGCATACCTCCAGCTGAAATATGATGAGCACAATCTGCTTCAAGTTAGTGCCAATTGCAGATAACCTTCCCTTACATTTTTAGTGTACGACTAAGAGGGGGTTGCTCCTCTACAGCACATTGTCTGACACAGGAGTCTTTCAGAGCACTGACTGCCTATTGAGGCAAAGATTAAAATGAAGAATTGGTCACAGCTGTGCCTTTCACCTCTGAATGAAATGTGGGACATTTCCAGCCTCAAAGCTCTGCTAGGTTGCATGTTCTCGTGATTTGCTGCTGTTGGCAAGGCTTGGTGATCAGTGCAGCATAGGCCCTTGTAAATGCCAAGGCTGCAAGTTGATTACAGTGCTGGAGCTGTTGAAATGTTGCCAAAAAAACATGTCTTTACAACTATTGCACTGCTGTGCACTTGTTAAAAGGTTTGGGATCAGCTAGACAAACTGTTCATTCCTTTTACTCACAAATTACTCAACTAAGTAGCAGTTTTTCCTAAAATGTTTCTAATGTGTTCAAGGGCCTGCTCAAGAGTAACCACTACTGAGGATGACTAATAGCAGTATAGTTTGGGGCTTTGCTCTCAGTGGTATTTTGCAGCTTAAGGGATTTCTCCTATTAAAATCATGTGGACATTTTGTAGCCAGATTCAACAGAGTGAGTATTAAAGAACTCAAAATTAATGCAGTGACATAGAAAATTCTCCATTAATACCCTGACTATCTAAGAACTCTATTCATCACAAGACAAGAATTTTTCCACAAGAATATTGCCCAAGGGTGTTCAAAATTTCATCTACAGAGGGTGTTACCACTCAGTATGTTTTGTGACTTACTTTAGCCAGCTGCTTCTTGTACCAGTTTTGACAGACATACGGCGAAATTTGTCCTTCAGCCCAGAATGCAAAAGAAGTCCCAGTTCTCAGACTGGCTTTCTCTCAAACCTTAAAGATTTTGCTCTTAATGGTTGCTGTTACAGTACTATGCATAACCTTCATGTGTATCCACCATCCTTCATATGGTTAAAAATCAAGGTTTAAATTTGTAATTATATTGTTGGTCTGCTTCATCAGAAATTGAACAGGTATTCTACCATTAGAAGGTGTTTCATACATTCCTCTCCTCTCAAAAATTGTCTCCTAAACAGTCTCCTGTATCTCCACATGAAGTACTACCACTGTAAATTTCATGGTTTGTAAGAGCAATCACAAAAGGAAAATGTATGAGTTGTGACAGGGAGGGCAGTTGTTTTGTTGCTTAAGTAGAGTGACAGAACTTTCTTAGCCCTTCCAAAAAGCCCTTTAGCAGAGGATTTATTTCACAAGATTTTATTTTTTGTATGTGTAAATAAACCTTTGTTATGTGTTTTTAGATTAAATAATTTTATATTAATATGCTATAAACTGACCTGCTGCTGACTTCATTGCAGGAAATCAGATTTTTAAAGTGACATTAACAAAACAGTTGATAAGCAAAACAGTAGTTAGAAAACTTCAGCACTTACACTGACAGACTCAAATTAGTTTCTAATTTTAGCAGGGAGGCTTGAGATATAAAAATGCAAAATTTCTGATGAGAATTGTTATGAAGGCATGCTCTTACATTCTTGTCTAATTCTTCTTTTTGCTGTAGACATGTACAATACTAAAAAAAATCTAATCCATTCAAAATACTTGGGCCGTACAGTGGTTCTGCTTGTATACATTAACAGCTTATATATGGAGAATTTTATATTTCTCTATTGATCTCCATGGGTACTGCCATGAAATAAATCAGAACAAAGTGAATTCAGCCAGAGAAATTCTGTAAAACTATGGTACTGGGGCACAAAGATGAGTGCACAGAGGTTTTCATGTCCGGTTTGTAGCTGTCTAACTGCATATTGCAGGATGGCTTTGGTTGAGACTCTAAGCATTGCAGCAATACAAATTGACAAGATTAGCAGCTGTACTATCTTTTCTGTCTCTTCTGTCAGAAATAAACATGATATTCAGGAAGCTTTTATGTGCTGGTCAAATGCCTTACTACATCCAGAGGCAGGATGAATATCATGTTCATCAGCGACACAGAGAAAATAATCAAATTGTGGCAACAGAGGGTCAGTTTTACTTTCCTGCCAGATGAAGTAAAAAATAAGAAGGGAGAATTATCCTTGGTATAGTCTCAATCTCTTCCTCATTCTGACTCTTGAGTTTCAAAAGCCATAAATCGTAGCCACAGCTTCTGAGGTATTTTTTCTTTTAAAGAGTCTCCTTTAAATACTCATAAAATATTAAATAAATCATCGGTCTGGGCAGTGAGCCAAGAAAACACCACTAGGCAATGCTGCAGTACAGTTTAATACCCCAGTGGATCAATAGACTATGGTGATACAGAGCAGGGCACTGAGCAAATGGCTGCAGACAGGAGTCTCTGTCCCACAGGAGGAAGGGACACTGTACATTTGCAAGTGTGTAAACAAAATTTACAGGACATGACTGAACCACAACTCACAACGCACATTTCTAGTGGGCACTAATAACACCTAGTAGTTTCTGCACAGGTGTACCTTTCACTATATAAAATTGTTCTAAATGACTGAATTATTTCTGTTTTGTTTATACCATATACATCACATATATAACATACAATCCCACAGATAAAACATGGCTTTGGATTAACTTTCTAATGCATTGAGGCACTTTTTAAACTACATTTGAACATTAATTTTCTTCAGCCCCATCTTGTGTTTCATTCTATCTTCCCCATGCTCAGTATAGAGCTGTCAAATACAGCAGTGTAGCATCAGCTTATTTCCTCTCCAGTTTTCTGATTTTGTCTCTGTTCATACTGCCTTCTTGCCTTCTTTCTATTTAGATCTTTTTCAGAGACCCAGTTTATTTATGATCTCACAGACACAGTAATCAGCTGTCTTCACCACCCACATATTTAAGATGAAGAAAGTGAAAAGAAAAATGGTGACATTTTCTTAGGGAGTGTCAGAACATTCCAACTTGTCTGCACTTATTTCCTAAATAGCTCAGACAGAGACACTTGGGTTTGGTTTGTTGTTTGTTTTTGTGTTTTTGTAAGAGTTTTTTAATACAGATAATTTTAAATAATAATAATAATAATAATTGAATTACTATGTATTTCAGTACAATACAGTCTAAAAATTTGCATGTTCTATGCAGCATGCATGTTGCATTTATATATGTTGCATAAAATATATAAGTTTATATCCTGTGAATATATATAGGAATTATTGTCAAGAGAGTCTCTGCCTTAGAGAGTTCATAGTGTGAGGCTTACGAATGCATATTTTTGTTATTTTTTTATCAATACACATAAAATCCATTGTTTTAATGCCAGTCTAAGGGGGTTTTTCTGGGAAATAGGATATGCTGAGCTGGTTGAGACAGTGAGGACTCCCTCATCTAAGCCCTGAAAGAGTCTGAGGACCTCTGTGCATTCAAAGCCTGCAAATCATAGAAAATCTCTTCAGTGAATGGGGGCGTAACTTGTCTTTTTCCAGAAAACCTTACCACATTTCCTAAGGACCTGCTGAGAAGATCATTCTCAGTAAAATAAACCAAACGCTGGCATGAGAATAAGTTTGTGACACATTCTGCAGCTCCCTGCAACTTTATTTCATTGTTTCATCAGTATCAATCACCCTGGTTTCTCACCTACATGGCATGAGCCCTTTGGAGCCAGTTGCTTCTTCTGATAATAAAGAAGATTACATACCATTAATATGTAACTCCTCCTGCTGCACAACTCCAGTTATAACTGCAAAGACAAGTCACCATGGATTTTAAACCATGGAGTTGCTAACACTGTAAGCAAGAACACAGTGTTCTATTCTGGGAGATGGCTGTTTCCCCAAAGTGTTCTTGTCTGCCTAATGCGTTTGCTGAAAGATAGGACATTATCAGCCTATGCAGAAAATGCAAGAGTGGTGTTGTTTCTCCAATATGCATTATTCATTCAGAAAGAGAAAGCTTTTCTTGTTGGGCTGACTTGATGTGTCTATCATTAATAAATAACTGAAACATTATTTCAGTCATCCAAACACAGAACAATGCATTTTATTTGTTTAAAAGCCAGAGCCAAGAGTTTAACCAAAAGTTAATTTTGGTAATAAAGAATACACTAAATGCTACAGAAAGACAAGTTTGTTACAACACTTTTTTACCTGCAGAAAGGGAAGGAGGAAAAAAAAAAGAAACAGAGTTCTGACAGTTTAGATACTGAAATTCTACTTTTGAAACTACTCTTAGTGAAAACAAAAGGGCATAAAAGCCAGGCAGGTGAAGGGGCCAGGATCAACTAGAATAATATCATAGAATTGTTTGAGTTGGAAGGGACATTAAAGGCTGTCTAGTTCCAAGGCCCTGCCATGGGCAGGAATGCCATTCACAAAATCAGATTGGAAAAGTCCCATCCAACCTGGCCTTTAACAATTCTGAGGAGCGGAATCCATGGTTTCTGTGGGCAACCTCTTCCACTCTTTCATCACCCTCTGAGTAAATAATTTCTTCCTAACATCTAATCTAAATATGTCATATTTCCGTTTCAAACCATTACCCCTTGTCCTGTCACTATCTATAAATATTCATATAAAAGGTCCCACAGAGTTGTTTTTATAAGCCCCCTCAAGATACTGAAAGGCTACAACTGAGGCCTCCCCAAAGCCTTCTCCAGGCAGAACAATCCAGAGATTTTCAGCATTATCTTTGTAGGAGATGTGTTCCATCTTTTGGATCATCCTTCTCACCATCTTCTGGACCTACTCCAACAGGTCCATGTTTTTATTCTGCTGAGGATCCCACGCCTAGATGCAGCATTCCAGGTATGGTCTCGTGAGGGCAGAGTAGAGGGGCAGAATCCCCTCCCTGGCCCTGCTGGCCACCGCTTATGGTGCAGCCCAGGACGTGATTGGATTCTGGGCTGTGAGCACACACTGCTGGGTCATGTCCAGCTTTTCATCCAGGAGAGCCCCCAGGCCCTTCCCCAAGGGCTGCTCTCAAGGAGTTCTCCCAGTCTGTGCTCTTATCTGGGACTGCCCTGACACAGGGGCAGTGTGACGCAGAGCCGTCATGAGGGAGATGCAGTGATCACCACGGAGTCAAAGCGGGAAAAGAGGAAGTTCAATTTTTCTTACAGCTTATACACATTTCTAGAAAAGAGACCACATTGGAAGACTGATGTTCAACCTCTTCAACTCCACTGGTCTTAGAAAGTGTCCATCAATTGTCCTTTCTACAGAAAGGAATGTAAATACAACGAAGAATTCTAGCAACATTGCTTCGTTTACATGAAATTTCTGACTCCAAGAACTCGAAGGCTGGAAGGCAAGATGACAGGGCAGCACTTCACACCTGGACTTGTGTGATTCCCATGACTCATGTGATTCCCATGGGCCCACTGCAAAAGCTTGTCCAGGTCCCTCTGGATAGGCTCCTGTCCTTTCAATGTCTCAGCTTTGTGTCATCTGCAAACCTGCTGAGGGTGCACTCCATGTCACTGGTGATGTCATTGGTGAAGATATTGAAGAGCACCAGTCCCCAGACCTCTGTCTGCCATGGGAAACACCACTCCTCACCAGCCTCCACCTGCACATGGAGCCATTGACCACAACTCTCTGGCTGTGTCCTTCCAGAAAATTCCTTATTCGCTGAATAGTGCATCCAACAAATCCATGTCTTCCCAGTCTGGAGATACGGATGTCCAGTGGGACTGTGTCAAAGGCCTTCAGAGGTGTAGGTAAATGACATTGGTCAGTCTTCCCTTGTCAAATGTTGCAGCAATTTCCTCACAGAAGGCCACCAGATTGGACAACTGAAATCATGCTGGCTGCCTCAGATTACTCCCTCCTTCTGTGCTTTAATACATCTTCTAGGAGGAAATGCTCAATGATCTTCCCAGGCACAGAGGAGAGAGGCTGTAGTTCCCTGGATCTTCCTTTCCTCTCTTTTATAGGGAAAAGCTGTTTCCCTTTTTCTAGTCATCAGGGACTTTGTATGAATGACCACGACTTTTCAAGTACAATGGAGAGTGGCTTGGCAAAATCTTCAGCCAGTTTCCCAGGCCCCTGATACATCCCATTGAGTCTCATTGACTTGTGGCTCTCAGAGATGATCAGAGCCAGGGAACGGGCTGCAGAACAGGCTCTCAGGTGTTCACTGTGACATTCCTTCATGCTGGACTGCAGCAGCAGCTGGATCCCCAGAAGTTAAATACATCTATCACAGTCTAGAAGCAGCACTAAAGTTGCCCTTCCTACCCCCTCCCATCCCCCTGCCTCCCGTCCCCACTGAGAAAGACAAAAGGCAGAGATTAAAAGTTGAGATGAGAACAATTAAATTAAATCAACAATCAGATAAGAAAATTAACTGGAACAGCAACAATAATAACAACAACAGAAATGTCTACAAAGAGAGGGTGATTTACACGCAAAATATGCTCGCCCTGACACACTGTAAGCACAACCTCGAGACAATGCCAAAATGGTGAACCAGCCCTCCCCGCCCTCGCTTTTCTTTCCAACTGCAATCGACACACCCCTCCCTCTTGGAAGTGAGAGTTCCACCCCCAGCGCTGTGTTCATGCTATAGAATAACCACCTAGACATGCCCACATGGCTGCAGGCTACACTTTCTCATGGCTAATGTGGAAAAATTAACTCTGGCCTGACCAAAATCAGGGCAATATCTCACAGGGCTGTGACATTTGGCACTGATGTGTTTAACATGTAAAGAAATTTTTTTTCACGCTTTTCAGAAGCATAAATTTGGTATCACTTCCCTTGTCAGAGGAAACCAACTGCATAGAAATTAAATGCTTTTCTTTTTGTCATGCTATCTTAAAAGCATTTTACTACTCTGTTTTTCTTAATTAGTTCATAGTTAGAGCTTGAATGTGTGGGAAGAAATATTTGAAAATACAAAGTGAATTTCTTCTCCAACATTATTTAGCTGTGACTTTGATGGGAGTTCAGAGAGACTGGAAAGGCTTTTGTCCTCTCACTTTACACAGTTTGTGATGACATTGCTTTGTGCTACTTTGAAGAGTGCAACCTAAATCTATCTGTCAGTTTCCCTTCAGTAGTATTGAAATAAACGTTTGTGATAATGTTTGATATTTAAAGACATAAGGGAGCTAGAGAAGCAATTAAAATTATTTAATACTTTATAATATTTTTTTGATATTTAAACATGGGGGTTTAAGATAAAGTGTGTTGGCCAAGAATTTTGTTCCTAACATATTTACCTGCTGTATTTCCTACAGTCTGGTGTACATATGTGCTTCTGCAGTTATGGCTGTAGTGACATGTTGCAGTGATATTACGCCTGTTAACAAGTTGTTGTGTCAGTTTTGCATGACACACATGATAGGAAATGAATGGATGGATTAACAGTCTGCCTAAACCACTTGCACCAGCTTTCAAGTGGGAAGTCCCTTCTGTTTGGTACTAATGCCACAGTGATGTACCACGGGTTTGACTGTAGCTGTGAATATTCATGTGATATTATGTGTTTGTACTTCAGAAAGTGCTGAGCTCACAGACTCTGAGGATTACAGATGACTACACTTTATTGCTTTGGGAAATCTGGGAAATCTATTAAGAGACAGAGCAAAATACGTGATACATTCATAGAAATTCTGCAGTGTGGCCAGCTTAAGCAACAGCTTAAACAAACAAAACTGAAGTGCATTCAGGAGTTACATATTCACCCTAAAAACTAAGTATAGACATTTCCTTCAGGCTGGTATTTGACATTTAACAATTTTTAATGAGATGCTTAAATTAGTGGGTTTTCATTATTTCCAAAGCACACATATTTTCAAGGCATCAAGTGGAAATAAGTTACTAAAAAGTAACTTATTTTAAGAAAACAACATGAA
The DNA here is from genome assembly GCA_013401135.1 of Cettia cetti. Lineage (NCBI taxonomy): Eukaryota > Metazoa > Chordata > Aves > Passeriformes > Sylviidae > Cettia > Cettia cetti. Next base: position 70,989 of record VZUI01057193.1, on the reverse strand, counting down.
AGAGTACAGTACACACATCTTAGAGTCTGTATGTTCCAACACAACAGTGACTGTAGTGGCAGCCCAACTCTAAGGTACACATAGCACATTCCTTAGAAAAAAGCAAGACAAAATTAAAACAAACATGTGTAAAGTACAGGTGAGCTCCTCCATCTCAGCAGAGGAAACACCAGAGTAGGGTCAGTTTCTGTGATATCATGGAGCTTCCCACCTCACAGCTGGTAATTTCAGAAGAAAACAGAGCAGGTTTACTCAAGAGAAGCCTCTCAACACACCGCAGACAAGCCACTGTAAAATAAACTTTCTAACCTGTGGGGATTTTTTTCCTGTGGTTTCAGGTTTGGTGGTTTTTTTCTATGATTTGGTGGTTTGTTTCTATGTGTTTCTGGCTTGGCTTGGGGTTTTGTGGCTCTTCAGCATCCCAATTCCAAAAATTCACACATACTTTTCATGTTTTAGACAGAGCTTCAGTTGTCTGTAACAACCTTGAGTACCAGTTCTGCATGTTAGGTTTAATTTAACTGCATATTAATACAAGTGCCTGGGCAACTAACAGAATAGCTACCCCCACTACATGTAATGAATAAGATCTGAAAACCCAGAGCTGGCTGAAGAGGAAAAAAATGCTGGCCATGAGCTGCATGCTTTTCTCCCACACACTGAGTTGTTTGGGCACTGCTGATCTGTTCCTCCTCCTTCTACTTCATTAGCCTTGGTATCTCCTTATGTCTTCCTGACTTCACTGATGTCTTTTCTTTCATCATGGAGCTTGTTTTGCACATCAGCTTGGTAGCTACCTGGCCTTCAGCCTTACCTCTGACCACAGCTCCTGCACAAGTTCTTGGAAAGGTGCAAATTTCTCCATTTCTTTACCTACTGGCTTCTGGAGATCTCTTGTCCTACTGAGCATGTCACTTGTCACTGACCACATCTGCCCATATCAAAATAAGTATTTCCCTGCAGCAGCAATCAGGTAATAGTGTTGTATTTTTCATGCTGAAAATGAAGTGCTGAAAATGCTGTCTGTAGTGAGTGCTTTCACTTGTTCCTTTTTCTTACACAAACTTCTAGCTCAGTGTAGCCAAAGGAGTCAAGTGATGGGGCATCAAATACAATGTGAAATTAAATGTGATTTTTTGACAGGCCATGGAATTGTCTGAACAAACATGTTTTTTAATACACCTCCATACTTGTCAAGACAGAGTGAAAGTTGAGAAGCCTTTCATCACCATCAAAGATCAAAATCCTAAGATGGCAGTAGAAACAGATCCCTTGTTGCTGCAGCAGCTACTACCCTTCACTGTCTTCTCAACCCTTTCACACATTTTTAGTGGGAAAGAGACTAACAGAGAGAGAAAAGAAGGGTGATAATTCTGGCAACAAGTGATCAAGAAGGTTTCAGTTGGCTATGAGCACAGTTTTTGCAGGGTCTCTAGAAAAAAATTAGCTTCCAAGAAGTTTATGAAGGCAACTTTGCATGTGAAAAGATAGATACTTTCATTTCACCTGCTCTCTCTTCTCCTCACTTAATTGTACAGATCCTTGTCCATTAAGCCATGAACTCTTAAAGCAGTGAATACAGTGAAATACAGTGAATATATTCTTGAAGCATTTTGTTACAGTGGGTGTAAGAGACCAGAATTTTGTCTTCACTGAGTACACTAACCTCTCTTCAAAGGAACAGAGCAAGTCTATGTCAGAACAGTTTCTGGGATCAGAATCACATTTACCCAGCATGAGGCAGACTTGCCTGACTAATGACTTAAACAGCTATAGCCAGGGTTAGGCTGATTTTTTCTTCCTTTATTTAAATAGATAAAAGTTACATGTCTTGTAAATGCTCAAGTTGCTCCATTAAATAGAAGACTGATAAACCCAAAGAAGTCCTATGATTTATTAGCAGAGTCTAACAAAGTCAATTTAGTGCTGAGAATGGAGTGAAGGCTGAAAAGTAAAAGTGTTCCTCTTTCAGGCATCTTATGTAATGCAACCCTGTACATGAAGAGGAAGTAAAAATTCACACTAGCAGTCTCATACACCACTGATGTGTCATTGTTGACATTCCCAGAGAATTAATTTTGCCAGCTTGGGTGTGTCAGCTGTAAGGAAATACAATTTGGATTTGCTGTCCCGGTTATTGCAAATAGAGATCTTTACTATTGGAAGCCAGCCTCCTAAATACCCACCACTTGAAGCAGTACCTCCTTTTCTTTCACAAACCGGATTTTTCTGTTCTTCAGCACTCCTATTTGTGATTTTTTTTTTCCCCTTTTGGAAGATGGGTTCCTCAGAATTTTACATCCCCAGCTGCATACAGCCTGCCTCAGAACTGACCTCTTGAATTTCCAAAGGACAGAGAGAAAATAGGGGATACATGGAGGAGGAAGAAAGGGCATAGGTATGCATGAGGAAAAGGAAAAGAAGCTGAAATAATTTTCTAGGAAATTAACTATACCTGTAGCCTTAGTCAGTTCCTGGTGTCTCATTCTCCCAATAATGCAAATACTTCTCTTTTTGTTCTGTTGAGTCAATGTAATTATGTACATCTGCATCACAGTCTGTAATATTATTCCCAACCATTTCTTTTCAGATGGAACTTCCCACAGTTGAGTGGTCCATAACTTTAAAATTTTCACTCTGGTTTCACTCAAAACCTCATCAGCTCATTCTTGAATGCGCCAAAGCCTCAAATAATCCTTTAGCACAGATACAATGTAAAATTTTTAAGCAAAGTAAGTGGGGGAAAAAATCAACTTGCCAATTAGTTTAAAAGTGCCTTTTCCTTTTTATACTCCAGAGAAACCCCTGCAGAAGATACTACATTATAATTTTAATAATTACTGGGTCGTTTATTGTAAAGCTTGCTTTGGTTGCCACATTAATCACCAGATAGCTATAAATTAGGAAAAAAATTGCTCTTAAAAGCATTTACCATTTCAGCAAACACTTCATAATGTCATCAGCACTGCAGTTTTATACCCTGAAATTAACAACTGGAATCCTATGCTATTTTATGTCACAAATTTATGCCAATATTCAGATAAACTGTGTCCTACATTTTAATGGAATTTTATGATATTGACTTCCAAAATATATTTAGGAATTTGCAAATCCCAACATCATTTTTAGTGTCATTTTTTAGTTTTAGTGTTGAAAAAATAGTTGAACTATTGACCAAAGAAACAAACCACAGAGTAAATTTGTCCAATTTGATGAGGCAACTCAGATATTCACTTGCAGAGAACAGCAGAGTAATTAGAAAGATGGATTAGTTAATTGCAATTTCTTTAGTCATAAAATAATGCAAATGTCTTAAATTAAATAAATGGTTCTTTCTTTACATTTTCATATCTGTTACAATGTCTCTATATAGAATCTAAAGTTACTTTTAGAATATCAATGTCATTCATTGTATTATTAGGGGCTAAAATGCTCCCAAGCAATTAGGTCAATGTGTTTGTATGTGCTAAAACGATTTAAACTTTAGAAATAGGCATTTTTTAAATGATAAAATGGGAAGGTGCTCTGTCATAAATAAAAAGCATCAATACTATTATGTTGCCATCATCTGGCTTTCCTGATAGGCTACTCTCAGACTTTATTTCATTAATTCATTATTGGTATATATATTCTTTTTTAAATTGTGATGTGGAGCTGCGCCTTTTTATTTATAGTAAAGACTGTTCTCTTAATACATTGTTTAAAATAGCTTCATGAATGGACAGGAGCACAGAGTATATAACACAGTGCAGTCTGGGTTAGGGTCATCAACAGATTATCTCCAGATTATCAGGATTATGTGATTACTCCTGTGAAATGTAGGTGTGTTACAAATTAAAAATTAATCAGATTTTTACAAAAACTATTATTAAGTCAAGATAACAATTGTTGACCTACATGCATTTAAGTCATGATGTATTTTAGGGTGGATTTGATCAATAATACAATGAAGCACACAAAAAGAAAGGTCAAATTTTTAAAAGGTCTTGCACTGACTATACTGAGTAGTCTTGGTATAGGGGTTTTTCTGCTATTACCCTTCCCATTCCCAAGTGAATTTCAAATGTCTTTTTCTTGACCATTTTTCCCTCCTGCAACATTCTTCCAACACTTTTAACAAAGCCAACTTCATTTTTTCTTGGCAAGTTGGAGATTTGATTCTCCTTGAAATATAGAGCAGAAAAAGGCTCAGGCATTTCCCCAGCTATGTGAAATTCGGTGTAATGGATTAAAAATGTTGTGAAGGGAAATATCTCCTTTGGAGTTCTTGTGAACCAAAAGGCCCCTTCCATAAGGTCTCATGCTCTGACCAGACAAAGCAAATCCATTTCAAGGGATTCTCCAAGAAGTCTGGCTCACTAAAAAACTCAATTTGGCAGCAGCTGAGTGCAAAATTCACTGATCCCTCTTCTTGGGAAGAAATAACTTGAAGAAATTGTGGTGAAGACAGAGTTCTTCACTGTGTACATACCTTAATATTTATACACACAGACACTGAAAACCTTTCTGCACCTATCATGTAACAGAAGTTACCTTTTTAATAAGGGACTAGAAAATAAATCAAAACAATTAGGTATAAAATTTCCTTGCACTCTTCACTAGGAAATCAATCCATGTTACAATGATATTGTTAACATCAGTTCTTTAAATAGGATCTGTACTGGAAAATGTAAGCACAGAGATGGTTAATACTGTTCTGATTGTTTATATGAGACCTCAGTCAGCTAAAAGAACTACACAAAAATACTGACTTAGATAGGAAGGTCAAATTTAGTTTGGTCATATTTGCCATGAAATAAATGTGAAATCAATGGAACCACTCAGAAGAGACAGTTGGATGACATGAAAATACATGAAAATAGTATCTTTCTGTTCTTAATTATTACATACTCCATGTGAAGGAGTATGTAATAATTATTACATACTCCATGTGAAGGGAATTGTATTTCTCCTGCCCAAATAACTATACCCAAAGTCTGTGGTTTAGCAAGGTTAATAGAGAAACATATAAATGGATCATGATGGAGTCAACTTGAAAGCTCTTCTGGGCATGCTTAAAAACTATTTGCTATTTGTAACTTATCTATGTGTCATTTATTCATTATTTCACTATTTTTAATGCAATCTAATTACTATTCACATATCTACCACAGAAGATTTTCTCTATTATTTGCTTTAATTTGCGTGCTACCTATGTTTTTCGCAAAATAATTTTGACATCCTCAGATGTTATCTTTAGGAAGCACTTTGTGAAAGATAATGGCTGTCAGAGCAACCTCAACCAAAGTCCTAGGAGAGACCAAGGGGGTCACAGGTGATTCAGGATTTGCTCCTGTAATAGCCTGTTAACAGTGGTCATGAAATTCTAAATTATTTATCCATTTAGACCAGGCCTGAAAACCAAGGTTTTTTGGCTCAAAAATCAGGCTGCAATTTTCTAGCTGCTCAAGCTTGAAAATCCTATGTGTACTTTAATAGGTTAAGAGCTTTCAATCTGCAGTGTGTACTACCAGCTGTTAAATACTACTATAGAATTTGAGAATGCCAGCACATCAGTGGATATATGCAGAATCTTTCATGCTTGTCTCTGTACATAAAAAACTTAATGGGCTGGACTTCACTGCCATATATTTATATTTCAGCTATTACAGGGAGAAAGGCAGTCATATATTTCACCATTGTGTTATATTATCAACTGGAAATAGAACGTCATTGTTATATAAAAATTTCTATCATCTTTTACTTTGTTGTTTTCATGATCAGAATTTTTGTTAAAAGGAGAAGTATTGATAGACTACTGCTGTGATATTTTAATTGCTACTCTGGATAGAATTACTGATACCATTTCATGGCACCAGCATACATGCCTACAGGATTTATTACTCAGCTCATGTCTGCTCTTTTATGGATTTCATCCAAGAGATGTTTGAATACCAAGCTCTTGAAATGTCTCCCCTGTGGTGATTCAACTGCACTGAGCTGCATCAGCAAATAGCATTGACACCAAGGCAGCAACTGTTACATTCCACCATAGTTTGATTTAGAGCAGAATTTTTATAGATATATTCCACTGTAACCCTTTTCTACCCATTACGTAATGCAAGCCAAGTCAAAATATCAGTTTAATGGCTTAAAAAAGATTGTGGTATTCCTCTGAAATTTAATCTTGTAAATATGAAAAAGTAGCACAGGTATGATTCATCATGTGAAGAATAATCCAAATACACTATATTTTTTTTCAAGTCATGCTTAAGTACTTAATGAAAAAATGGTTTAAGAAATCCTAATTATCAGAATATCTTAAAGGTACTTAAAAATATGTAAAATCTAGAATGTGAGGCACAGAAACTCTATGCAGCTAGCATTTTCGTTTACATATTCTGTTTCAATGATGAACTGAGAATATCAAATAACATTCAGTAAGCCTGCTGCATGCATAAAAGTACTTGTGAGTGAAAATTTGGGGGTGGAATAACTAACACACCATTAAATATTTGGCTCTAAGCTTTACACTGGTAGGTCAACAAGCAGTGAATATAAAGCAGGTTAAAGGAAGAGGTCAGTATACTGCTAGTTTACTAATCAGCCACTGGCCTCTTACCAGAAACAGCACGTAAATCTCATTAAACTGCTCTTTATCTAAGTGGGGGAAGAATGTACATCAGCTGCCTTCGTTGAAGGACAAATGGCATTCAAGCTCTAAGACTCTTTCTGCTCCCAGTGGTAGAGGCAAATAACCAAAATTTAAACACAAATAGCATCTGGCAGGTGTTATATTGTAATTGTTAAATAATGGAAAACACTGGAACAAAAAAAAGACAGTGGCTGAAACCTGGTGACAGATATGAATAAAGCATTCTCAGTTTTGTAGTTTTAAAGTGCAAGTCTCAGATCTGATAAAGTCAGTTTTACCATAGTACAAGTTTCCAAAGCACTGTATAAACTTCAACACTAAATTCCACATGTCAATAATAATTCATTTATGGATTTTGTTCTGGGAAATTATTAGCTGTGCTGAACAACAAAACTGATGCACTAGAGGTGGGGTATTACTTGGAAACTATCTCTAATTATGTACTACAGGCTAAAAAGTGAAATACTTCCTATTTATGATTGCTTTTAGAATAAGTACTATCATTACATTGTCTTCAAGAAAAGCACAGGGAAAACAAAAATAATGTCTTAAATGCTGGAGGAAAAGAAGAAGCTAATTTTCTACAAGCAATTCTCTTAAAAAAAAAATCCAAAACAATACAAGAAGTGATTTCTTATGTAAATACCTTGCTACAAGGAGGGCTAATGATACTCTGGGCTGTATTAGAAGTATTGCCAGAGAAGGGATGTGAAAATGATGAAGAGAGAAGGTGTCCAGGCTCTTTCCAGTGGTGCCCTGTGACAGCACCAGAGGCAGAACCAGGGAAGATTCCTCATGAATGTGAGGAACAACTCTTTTTACTGTGAGAATGACTGAGCAGCAGCACAAGTAGCCCAGAGAAGTAACAGAATATCCATCCTTGGAGATCATCAAAAGCCATCTGGACACAGTCCCAGGGAACCAGCTCTAGATGACCCTGCTTGAGCACAGAGGTTGTACCAGGTGACTTCCAGAAATGCCTTGTAACATTGACTTTCTATGTATGAAATACATTGGGATTTGGAAAATATCTCCAAAAGAAAATAAAGCCATTTCTGAAGTTCATATGGAATCATATGCCTTTATGTATTCAGAAATTAGATTTTTCTCATCTAGAAATGCCATAGCCATATATTTTTTCTCTTGACAGAAAATTATTTACTTCTTCGGTTTTAAAATTAAGCCCACCAAAGGAATGAATGAAACATATTTACTATACCTAAACACATTTTCTGGTTCATAACTCTTTTTTTTTTTTAATTGGTATGTTGAGGGAGTTTTTTATTATTTTTCAGAAAAGATGTAGCACAAAGTTACAAACATGGGAAATCAGCCTTGAAGGATTACATCTATGAAGAAAATAATTAGCATAAGTTTTAAAGAAAGAAAAATAAACTCTTCTCCAACTGGGCAGTAAAGCAAATCTTGTGAGAAGAAACTTCAGTAAGGATTTAATTTTTAATTGCTAGGGAAGTAAATATATTTATATTTGATGACTATAAATTCTATTTAAAGATCACAGGCAGAAAGGATGCTCACCTCCCTGCAGAGAAACAAAAAGGTTCACTAGCATGCAGTATTTCCTATGGAATAAGCATAAGTAAGGGTTGTTGAGCTCTGCAGCAAGCTGATGTCTAGGGAAATAATTTCCAGCATGAAACCACTGATGATCCATGTGGCCATGAGAACTGGTCACAGACATATAAGGAAGGAACAATGTGAGCCAGCAAAAACAAAGATGTGGCATTAAGAAATGTAATGCTAAACTGTGCAAGAAAGGAAAAAAGGCCACATGAAAATTAGAGAGGTGACAGAAGTCAGTTAAAGTCTGTAGGAAAGAGCTTGCAGTAATGCCAGAAAATAGAGAGAGTCTAAGGTCTGCAGAATTATTTCAAGCTCCCCTTATGAATAGAGGATCTACATATAAAATAAATTCACAATCTGAACATGACAAGGGATGAGAGACTTAAAGAATTTCTTAAGACACCTAAAGAATTTTCTTAAAGAAAGGAGAACTGCTTGAGACTTAAAACTACCTTGTTAGTAACTTGAATAAGAAAAAATAGGTTTTCACAGGCTAGAAAGATTTCAAACTAGAAATGTTAGTGGCTAATTTTTTATGTTTATATTGATTTTTAACAGAAACAAAAATTCCAGTGTTCTTCCTTTCAACAACCAAAAATAGAAAATAGCACTGGATGAAGATTATGAGAGCCTTTTACTGTTGGTCAGCAAAAGAGAGCCACAGACATTGCATAAGAATAGATTAAGCACATAGATTTGCTCTTTTGTAAATGAAAACATTATCTAACAACAGTGTTACAAAGATTGAAAGATACAGACAGCTGACTTTCATCCCTGATGGGGTGCATTCCTCTCCTCAGCTCCCACATCTCCAAGGGAAGTGTGCCTGGTGCAGAATGAAATACTTGAGGGTGTTTGTCTGTCTTCCTGGAAGTGTCCTTTCCAAAGTCCAGGCTCTCAGAGGCATTGGAAAGGCATGTGGGATAGGACCACAGCTGCTGAGTCCTCCTCACTCCTTTACCTTTGGAAGTGAAAACCAGATATATTACATGTCAGGAGATATGCAAAGGGAATGAAAGGCTATCGTGTAACCTCCACCCCTCCTTTTATATCTACAATACCATCAGGCACAATTTGCTCACAAACACTGAAATTACCTTTGCTTTCAAACTCCAACAGTGAGTTCAAGGGAGATTGTGCAATAAGTGCCCTCAGTAATCTCTGGAATGGTTCTGGACAGCAGTCAGAATGCCTCTGGAGATCATGATTAAATACTTGTCAAATCAAGAGCTCTGCTGCCATTCAACCAAACTTAATGCCTCATATATTGAAAATTAACTTAGCTCGGTTAACATCTGCTAAGAACTATAATTTTTTTTCTCAGGTTCATCTCTGATATTTTATAAAAGGATATTTTACAAGGGAAAGGTCAGTAAATATAATTTCCAAACATGCCTCCTTAGCAAGAATGTTGATAGCTTTTACTGGAATGCTTTCCAGGGATGCTTGTCCTTTGACAAATTTCCAATATTCAAGTAAACTGAAGTCAAATTACTCATTCTTTCTTTTGGTTGCTTAGGGAGAGGGAAATATTTTTTCTTTCATGTCTAACATGTTCATAATTCTCTCTTCTTTTTTTTCTTTCTTATTTTTTTTTTTTTTTTTTTTTTAATCAGATGTGAATTCCCTGGTTCAGCAGTCATTTTTACTGGGAAGAAAAGAGATTGATGCTTTTTAAATTACAGTGATTGTGTCTTGCTAAAGAGATGCTATTAGACTATCAAAGGAGGTTGCCACAGCAGTACTGCGTTAACACTGAGTTCTCTTGGAATTATTTTTCTGACTTAAACATAAGCATTTTATTAAATATTTCATTATTAAATCTAGGTGGATATTCCTATGTTTAAAAACTTGATGCCCTCAAGAAATTAAATTATTTGGCCTTTTTGTCTATAATGGGCACTGAGTGAAATCCTGGTACCACATAAAATGTGGGAATGCTACCAATGCCTTTGATAAAGTCAGAATTATTTAGGGATTATGTTATAATTTTATATTTACTATACAACTTTCCTGACTATCTAGACCCCACCATGGCTTCAATGCTGTAATATATTTTAAACTGCAATTGTGAAACACAAATAATTTCTTCTTTATATTTGTAAGCATAACAGAAAATCCCCAACAATTTAAACAGAAGAAAAAAGCAACCTAAATTTGTAATACTGAGATGTTTGATAACACAGTTCTTATACTTCTTGAAAGTTACATTTCCCATGTCATCATTTTGGCTTTCAGTACTAAGTTATTTACAAGCATGGCATGCTGGAATGCAAACAACTGATTTCTCTATTTTTATGTCATCATGTCCAAGTACTTGGGATCATGTATGCTAATGCTTCAGTAACTGTATTTCTTCTCAATGCAGCATAATGCATAATGCAATAATAGGAGGACACACAAATGACAGCTGTGTAAAACCTGGCACAAATCTAGCTGACCTGTCTACAGATGGAATTTTATGATTTGGGTTTTTTTCATTCATGAAATAAAGATTCATTAAGCAGAGTTCTGAGAAAGAGATAAAATTATTATGTTACTTGAGAAAACTATTGCAAGTATGTATTTTTATCAGAACATTGAGGAGCACATACAGGTTTGTCCTTGGGTAGCTCTTGTATCCAGAACCTTGAAAATACCCTTGATAATTTTTTTAAGTATTTGGTATTCACTCTAGACACCAAAGACAGTGCACTGTGTGTGGGACTTCCAGTTATCACACAAACCAGTAACATTTGCAATTTCTAGGCCATCCTTTCCTAAAATCCTTTTAGCCAAAGACTCTCTTCAAATAATTAGTGATATTTCAGAGTGCTCATTCAGCATCCCATTCCTGTTACTACCTCTCCTTTTCCCTGTCAGCTGTACTGCTGGTGCTAGGAGAACTCTCACCCAGCCAGGCTGGCCAGGCAAGCAGGCAGGATCCTGCATCAGCATTGCAGACAGGTCTGCCCTGGCTCTCCAGCACACCTGTTCAAGGAGCACAAAATAACAACACCCAGGCTGCTTCTTCAGGCTGAAATAGCTTCACCATACTTCCTCATTTGGAAAGTGGTGCTTTCATAGAATCACAGAATCATGGAAGGGTTCTGATTGGGAGGGACATTTAAAAGTCGTCGTGTCCAACCCTCCTGCAATGAGCAATGGCATCTTCAACTAAACTTATGTGAGGCATGCTAATTTTTGGTTCCTGTTGTTACCACATCCACTATCTTGAATAATTATAGAAATGGTCATTAAAATAATCAACCACTCAAAATCTCATGGAAGATCTCCATTTCCTATACAGTTTTCCATTAAGTTGACATGGAGTTGCAAAGATTGGTAATATAAATATTTCTGAATTAGCAGTCGTCATGCATCGTAATTCTGAATGTAACACTTGAATCATCACAAGCAAGTAACTGAAGACATGAAACTAAAACTTGATTGTACCCAAACAAACAAAATCACTGAAGCTTAATAGTCTTGTTGTTGAAGTCTGTTGAAATCAAGCTCCTTTTAGGCTTAGGTTTTAACAATTCATAAAAATGATAATCAAGAAGTAACAAATTAAGTTATAGAACACTTTACCATAAGAAAGAACTAGGTAAATTAAAAGGCAATGAGACACCTGGCAATAATGTTCTTCCTTTTCTCTGAGTCCTTGTTATTCCCAGCTTCACTGCTTACAAATCTTAGATACCTACCTGATGTCTTCATTAATTAACTCTAGTTATTTTCTATCATTTTTTCACCTTTCTCAAGTTAGCCAATCTCTAACCTCTCATAATATTTTCTTTCAATCCAGCTCAACTATCTGGGAGATAACACAGATACAGACCTTCACCGTTGGTTAATGTAGTCACCAGCAGTGCTCCTGAAAAGAGGAAAAGTTGCTTTCAGCACTCTTTTACTGCTGTGGCCTCCACTCCCTGTAAAGGCAAAAGCAAGAGGATTATGCCTGTGTCTATACAATACTGTAAATTCTGTCATGCCCACAAAACAAATCTTTGACCAGTAAGCACTTATATATTTTCTGGTGGTTCTACTACTCTACGCTTGTGGCAAAGGAGCTGGAAAATAATGCAGTCATAGTGACAACAGTTTATATTCCTCATGCAGCTCATTCAGCTCCTTCAGGCATCTCCAGAGATTTCTTCTCAGAATTTCTGCTGCTTCCAGATGGACAAACTAACTTTATGAAACATGAACCAAACAGGTTTCAGTGTTCCATTGAAAAAACTTCAATGGCAAACCAAGAACAACATGAAGATTTCTGAAAATGTTTGTAAAGAATTTTCTGTTAAAAATGGTACCTAGACAGATGATAACAGGGTTTTTTTAATGTCTGCAACTGCTACTGACCTTGATTTGTGTGTTGATGGCCTGCTTCCCAAATTTTTCCCATTCATTCATTTAACATGCTAGATTTTAACCCTTCTGACCTTCAGCCAACCCAATGAAACTATATGCTTATAGCATATATTTAATTTGTTTTAAAGTTTAAACACATTATAATCGATACAATTTGACATTTATTCCAGAACATTTATATTTTAAATTCCACTTAAAATGCACTTGGCATGCTATGACTAATCTCAGAGAAGTGGCTGGTGTAGATTGCTCCAGGCAATAACAGCTTTAGTTGCTACTGCTAAATTTATCCTGAATTGTGAATCAAAACCTTTAGGAAAGCAGCTTATTTCTTTGTAGTGATACAAAATAGAAACTACATTGAAAAAGATCTCAACAGCTAACACCAAATATCATCTTGTCAGCATGTAGCATAATTTTATGCTACATGAAAGAATATTTTAAGCTAAAAAAGTGGATCAAATCCTTACAAGAAATGACACAAACACAAAATAATTTATATGTATTTTCTCTTAATGCTGAGTACTCGTAAGAATAGAGATAGCTCATGAACTTCACTAAAAAGAAATATCTTTGAATAGGCAAAATAGCAGTGATATTTTCAGACTCTTGTAAACCAAGAAATAGTTGTTTGTAACTTCGTACATATTCAAAATGTATTCAAAATTTTTCTATTAATTTAATTAATCACCTATTAAACACCTATGAAATCCATTAAGCAATTCACATTATTTTTTCTCACCAGCAACTTTGGTTAATCATGTATTTCTCATGTTTAGTGATAAGGTCTTGGCCAAGATTATCATCTTACTTTCTCCTTATATATAATGCTTCCAAAATATGTAAACTGCATATTGTTGAACAACTCCTGCTTTATGATAGTAATTAACTCTACATGAATATATATCTATTTAATTTACTACATAAATCTTCCTTTCTTCCTCCCTTCCTTCCTTCTTTCTTTCCTTCCTGCCTGCCTGCCTGCCTGCCTGCCTCCTCCCTCTTATTCTCTCATTCTCTCTCACCCTCCCACACTCAGGCTATAAAAAAGCCTTGGAGACACAAAATATCAACATTCACACTTGTTTGGAGTACAGATGTCTCCCCACAGTTTTTTTGTCTCTACAGTCTGGCAGCCATAAACCAGAGGTGCACCACTCAGCAGCACTTCTTCATTTTGCTCTCAGAAAGAGCCTTTCTAAAGTGTGCACACAACTTCAGCTGTAGCACAGTATCACTGGATACTTTGGGAAAAGTGTCAAAAACTAAAGGACAGGAAGTGTACAATCACCTGGAGACTGACTGAAAAATAAAATAAATTCATACTCTCCAAATTAATCTTGAGATAGAATATCAGGCTTCCAGACAAAGTCATTCTATTATCAGCCCTAACAAGGTAAGAAACATCACTACACAGGGAAGAATATGCAAACACGCCTTTTATTCATATTTTGTGAAGAGTCACACATTTTACAACATTAGATGCCCAGCCTCCATCTGTAAACATATTAAGCAATTTCAGTACTAGAATTCATTAATTGGACATCAGAGTCCCATTGCATACTTAATTGAGCAAGACAACCAAGAAAGAGCAGAACAAATGCTGGACTTATTTTCCAGTCTAAGTAGAGGTAAAACTGCAGGTAAAACTGCTATCAAATGGCCATTTTGAGAAACTACCAAAAAACTTGTAGGGTACTTTGTCAATTTCCACATGTTACAAATCTTCAATGTGACACCAAATTCAAACATACTGCCCAAAGCCAAGTTCTTGTCCACCTCTGACCTGAATGAAGCTCACAATCCTGCTCTCTTAACTCCATGCATGTCAAAAGACGAAAACACATCCTCTTAATCTGACCATCAAATTTTAAAATAGCTTTTGATTGTATTGTTTTAGTAAAGGTAAGTTGTGATGATTGCATACAGGCTACAGGAAAAGAATGCCTTTAGAAGACTGTAGCCAATGTCATTTACCAGAAATTATCTTGGCCCAGGATAAGTTGTAAAGGCCACTTTAAATTATAGTAAGGTATTTATTGCCAGGAACACTACTCTCTTTGATACAAATTTCCACATTTCTCTCCCCCAATTGATGTACAAGTGGTTGGACCAGAGATTACAGATTGCAAATGTTAATTGTTCTTTAAGGTGGCAATTGGGTGTTACCTCTCTGAAAAGTACTAAATACATTGATAAAACTGTATTAAATTTGGCTGTGCAAACACATACTCATGAGAATACTCTGGTCATACTATAATCATGGAAGGCAGTAACATAAAACTTTGGAATACCTCCTAGCATTCTAATATATCATAAGCTGAGAAACTAAATTAAATGCATACCAGTGTACACAAGTTTATTGTGTCACAATACAAAAAATTACAAAAAATTTCCTAATATTGGTAAGTAGAGTTATGTCCTCCCCTTTTGTGCAGCACAGGAGCTCTTTAGACTCAGCCTATACCTGCCTCTGGTCCCAGAATAAGCCTTCTGCCAGATTGTTCCTGAACAATCTCTGTTGAACATGCAATGCAGAAAAGAGACCAGGAAGGCACACGAGAGGGGGATTTTTGCAAAACAAAATCCTTCAGTACTTTGGTCTCTGGATGAGAACAATACCCTGAATCAGTATTATTTTTACTCAGCTAAAATGCCACAGGTATGCTGTAGACCAGAAGGAAGATATTAATGTTATTTTTTCACAGGCTGTTCAGATATATATGATTATTGTCCTAAAGCAATGAAGAAAACTAGTAAATTTGTCTAGGCTTTGCTTCTGGTTTCATTTACTCAGGATGAAGTGGGATATTATTACTGGTGCAGTTAGCTCTCTGTTCTCTCCTATTATGCTGGATAGAGGCTGAACTTGTTTATTCCATTCTTATTTTGAACATATAGGAAAATATCCCTGCTGTCATTGGAAAGAGACTGCGAAACACAGTTTATTCCTCAATGAAGCAAACAGGAAAAAAATAAATAAGGGTCTTAACTTCATATATGCTAATCAAATTAAAGGCCTAGTACAGTCGTACAGACTGGTACTGGAGGAATTCTTTTTTGTCTTCAGAACTTACCTTGACCATGAGCACAATACTGGCTTTTTTGTGACCATTCCTTACAGGACCTTATGTACTGGACCCAGGAAGCATTTACACTCAGTAGTGTTTATCTAACTGCATTGAGGCTGACGCTGTATCTCTCTGAATTTGCATCACTGCCTTCATTTCAGTAACAGTAGAGTGAGAAAAGGTTAACAAGAAAAAAAACCAGGCAAACATTTCTTCCGGAAATGTTCTGAAAACCACACCAACTTGTTCCTTTAAAACTTAGGTATATGTGATAGTGCCATGCCTTGTTACTTGATTTGCATGACTCTAGATACTGATAATTTTGTAC
The DNA here is from genome assembly GCA_013401135.1 of Cettia cetti. Lineage (NCBI taxonomy): Eukaryota > Metazoa > Chordata > Aves > Passeriformes > Sylviidae > Cettia > Cettia cetti. The sequence continues at coordinate 55,016 of VZUI01057193.1, read as the reverse complement.
ATGCTTTTATTTGTTTCCACAGTCAGTAATTGCACATTAACCTGACATGCGAAAGAAAGACATGCATTGCAAAAGACATTACTTTTCTGCCATGAAAATCACAGTTTTAGTGGCTTTTTCTCATTGGGTTGTGATTTTCTGGCAGCAGTTGGGGGAAATTAGCAAAAGAAAGAACAGGTCAAGTACTTCAGTGGCTGCAAGCTGGGATTTGGCTGGGGCAGCTAAATCCTGACCTCTTGGATGCTGGAAAGGCTGCAGACAATGAAACATGAGGTAGAACTAAGAGAAAGAAGACCTTACATCTCCTGCTGTCCTTGCTGAAATAGGGGTCTCTCACAGTCCCCTTTAATCAGGATAGCAAAGTTTCATAACCTGTTGAAGGAACTTTGTAGATCTTTATGTCCAACTCCTTAGCATTACAGTCCTCAAGGAAAGGGAAGCTGCTCTTTGAAGAAGTATAGGATAGCTGTGATAATGAAGTCCTTCATAGAGGACTACACAGATTATCACATAAGCTCAGAGACTTAAGAATGATCCTAACTTAATCAATATAGGTTTTCAAATATGCTTCTGCATTGGGTTCCCAATGGAGACAAAGAAAAATGGCAGCATACAGGGTCTTGTTAGCCTGTTGTGCCTGGAAAATGAGTAAACTAAACTATCTGGAGCAGCCCAGAAGCTGCTACTCTCTTCAAGACCATGAAAAAAATTTCGAAATAAAATCACAGGGTTTGTGCTATTAGGCTGACCCTGCAGGACAATGCATTACTTTGATGGATTTCCATGCCTCTTGAATTTCCTTCTGCTCAGTATGCAGAGGAGATCTCTTTGATTAGGACCTCCATTCCCAAGGGAGAATTAAGGACTTCACTTGCAGTATATAATCTAAGTGCATTGCAAGCTTTTGCTTTTAAAATTCACGCTCATGTTACAGTTTTGTCCATTTCAGAAAACCCTGGTGGTCTTGTAAGGCCAGAGATCACTCATAGCACCTGCACTGCTCTGTCAAATGTTGATGTCCATTATCAAAGATTTAATTTTAGAAATATTAAGATAAAACCCTAGATCTAGCCAAATAATGGTTTAATTTCTTCAGGAAATAACACCTGGAATCATGAAGGAACGCAGGTGCTAAAGGACTACTTCCTATGTTGATTTAAAGCCTATCAATTCTTGTTATTGTACAATAAATGAAATACTAATCTCTGTGGGATAACATACCAACTTGTCCTTCCATTAGAACTGGATTTACAGCAATGATCTGAATTATTTCAGCAGCATTGATCTAGATACTGCTTCCAGAGGAAAGTCTGGATGCAGAGTATGTAGAAGAGGGCCTTTTGAAAAGGCTTCTTTTTTCAGCCTTTCACAGAAATTAACCTGAATTGCTTGTTGAGAGGCAGCTCCATATTCACTACTGCATTACCAGATAAACTCCCAGGTAAACCACACACAGCTCTGTGACTGTGTGAAGGTGTTTACTGGCAAGTATGTTAGAATGAAAAAAATCAATGGGGGAAAAAAAAAAAAAAAGGGAGCATCTAATCACTGTAAGTGACCTTCAGATGATAGATAAAGTTAGGGGGAAAGATAGAAGCAAACAAAAACACAGTGGAGCACAATGGGCTAAACTTATCCCAAGTATAACTCTGGCCAGCTGGCCAGTATCTGGTTGTCAAAATACATTTTATGGTGAAAGAATGAAAGAAACAAACAAATTAGGTACAAAATCTGTTCTAAAGCATAGTACATACTGATAAATCAGTATGCCTTCTATAATGCCATTCTTTGAGACCAATTACTCACTACTGCACCACCAGTATCAATCTATGATCCTTGCCTTTTTTCTGACCCCTTTCATCACCCTTCTTTTTCCCCCCACAGTATTCTATAAATAGCCAATGTGCTATTTTCTTGTGATCACTGTAAACAGGGATTTTAGGCATTTTTTTTACCTATATCACCATGGAAACAAGATCTGTATTTACATCTATGGTTAGTTTTTCTCTAGAGTAAAAGCCTTAATTATCTATGCAAACTTAAAGCTAATTGTTCTGCATAAGATACGGGTGTCTCATTCCTACCTACTACTTCGGAAATTCATTTCATGTGGTTGCACATAACAAGCTGTAAAGCAGGTTTTATGAAGCCAATAATGCAGATATAATACTTGAGGAATTCCTTTTAGATTGGATATATTTATTTTTCCAAACATTTTGTTTGAGAGAAAACGAGATTGCTATCTGCTGTTTCCTTATTTTTTTGCAGGAAAGCAAAGGGTTGTTGACTTCCTCTCCCCTCCCTTCCTTCCTTCTTTCTGAAGGTACTGTACTCATCTGAAAAAAAAAAAGAGAACGAAATGATTGTTCCTGTTCTCCTTCTTAAGTCATTTGAAACATTGTCCCTGGTAGTTTTCTAAGTTTACTGCAATCTCTGCACAGGGGGGAGGGAGACAGCAGGAGAGAGAGACAGATATTTCAAACATGGGAGCAGGTAGTGTTTAGGGCAAGACTCCTTCCAGCTTCAACAACTGGTAAGTTAAGTAAAATGCTTTTATGGTTAACTCTTTAGAAGTACAATATATATATCTGCTTTTGTATTAAGAAAAGGCGTTGGTCAGATACACATTTAACTGATAAAAGAATAATGACCATATGCATTAACAAGCAGTTTATTTGTGCTAGAGATACCTATAGTCTGGTTTTTAGATACTAGTGCTATTACCATATGGTTTAACCTATGCAAACAGGAAACTATTTTCCAAGGAGGTTGATAATATTCATAGTATAATCTGCTGTCAATTTGCGTATATAAGTCCTGCTACCAGAATTTTGTTACAGGCTTCACTAACTTTATCCCAACAGTTTCAGCAAGATTCACTGGGCCATTGCTAAAATATAGAGAGGACCTGTGTCATATGGGAATCAATGTATTTCATTTATCATCTGTCAGTACAGATGTCTGCTCCAACGCACCAACCTGTGCTATGCTGGGAGAAGAATTACTGGGGCTGATTTTTGTTCCCTTCAAACTGCATTGTGTTTAGGACTACACATGTTTATATCTCTACTCATCTGTGTATATGATTAGTCTAGGAACAATGACATTTAAGAGGTGGTATGATGGTTCCTGGATCTCACTTGGGGAAAAAAACAAAACAAAAGAAAAGTTCATGTTGTGCAGTACATAGCAACACTGAGGCTGATCATCCACATCAGTAGTAGGATGGACTCAATTGTGTATCTCTTGTTTGCATTCTTGTAGACATCAATAATGTTTTTCATATTCATCATAAATCCTCCAGAATGATCAGAATTGCCATGAGAAATGAGTGATTGAATCTAAGAGTTTGTTTCAAATATTGCATGAGAAAAATCCCTGTGCACATGCTTTTATAGAAGCAGAATGCAGAGGTGGGGCAAGAAGGACAGGTGTCCATTTCTTTGCAGAATGAGAATTTTCTCATCTTATGATTAAGTATTTCTTTAAGCTGCTGCTCTCTGAGGTTCAGGGTCCTCTGCAGAATGCCCAGAGCCCAGACAGAGAGAGACTTCAAGCTGTGGGCAGATATTGCAGAGGATTTTGCAGCTCCAGCTGCCCCGCTCCAAATCCTGCCCCCGCCAGGGTACCTGGGCAGTGCTTCCACCCTGGGACAGCCTCCTGCTCCCACCCCTCACTGAAACAACTAGTGGAAAACACTTTTTGCCTCCCTCTCTCTGGTGTCTTTCTGCAGGTTTTTTTTTCCATAAGAAGGAATGATCCAGCACAAATTCAGCCCAGTTTCTGGGTAAGTTGTAGATTCCTTTTGCTTTGGGAGCAGACAAAGGGGATTCTGCCAAAGGAAATGGAAATAACTTGTTTCTTGAACTCTTTAGCTTAATGTTGCCACTCAGTCTAGTTGGGCACGAGTTAGCACTTTATTTGGTTATACTTAACTCAAAACCAATTTGTTATCTGCTAGTGACAAATGTGTGCCAGGTCTTGCCGTGAAAACCTTTCGCCACATCTTCCCCTTGGGATATCAGGGTGTATTTTTATGTGACTATGTCCTGATTCAAATTAAAGACATGATTTGGATAACTATTCTGACAGTTATGTGTCAAACATCTGCAATATCTGTTTTTCCATCAATTACATATAGAAGACTTCCAAACACACAGAGAAAATTACATAAGCTCTGTGTTTGTGGTGGTATTTTTGTTCAGACTGCAGGGTGTTAGCCTGGATTGCAATCACTTGTAAGTTTTTGGTCTGGTTGGTTCAGAAGTTCAGTTTGCCATGTAGGTAAAAGCAAGCTGCAGCCTTTAGGTACAGATTTTATTTCTGAAGATGATAAGCATTTGTGTATTCTTGATTTAGATCATATATACCATAAGTCCTTTCTCTGAGACATTGAAATACATAAATATGAACGAAATAATTTGAATCATAGTAGGTGAACAAAAGCAGTACATACCGTTTTAAAACCCAGTTGCCAGTAATAAGCAGAGAAAGAGCTTTTAAAATTTGACAGTAAATCTTTAATTTTTTTTATTTGACAGTAATTTTTTTAAAATTTTAATTAACAGCTCACTAATTTGACAGTAAAAAAAAGACCTTGAATTTTGAATTTCATTCTTATATTTTACCTATTAGGTTTACTTTCCTTTAAAAATACATCTTTGCAATCCTTTGGAGTTTATTTATTTTTGTTTTGTGTAATTTATTGCCAGAACCACTGTAACACAATTTAGTACAACACGAGCTTGTAACAGAACTAATATCTTTCTTGAGGTATCAGGAAGATTTTTTTTGGCTGACATGTTATTCCTACATCACAGCAGATATTTACAGCAAAGACAGGTATAATCTGAGTCTGTATCAGGTACAGATTTGCTACTCGTTTATAGCACAAATCAAATATTTTTCCAATGAGTTTTCAGTTACTCAGCCCAATGTTTGTGAGAGACTGGACTGTTAATGCTTAATGACTAAACTCTTAAAATTATAAAAATATTCACACAAGAAGCCATGAGTAAAAAGAGATAGTTTGTGTTTATTTTGTGTAAACTCTTACTGTTTCTACTGCTAATAGCCATATTTATGTATATAACATATAAGTAAATGGTCAATCAGTGTATGTATTTCCTCAGAGAATTATTTAAAGCCATTATTTCCATTTGATGTGTTCTCAATTAAAATGAAATAAAATATAGAAGAATGTTGCCTTTGTTTGGAAACAGAAAAATTAAGCTATACCAGTAATGGTAGAGAAGTTACAGAAACAGTTTGTAGCCTATGGAAATCACAAGCTAACAGGTCTTGTTCAAAAAGCATAGAAGTTAAGTGAACTCTTTCTGTAAATGCCAATTGCCTTTTTATGTTTAAGATCAGCTTCTTTGATGGTGTAAACTACTGAGACTTTTTGGATACAGAACAGTAGCACTGATTTACATTCCTAGTAACATTTTGTCGTGTCTAATTTACATTTTTGACCAGGAGATAATTTGAAGCTTTGACTCTCAAGGAGTTCGTTTTTAAAAAAACTGTTTTTCATTCTCACAAACAAGTGCATCTAAGAGCCTTGTTTTAGTACTATCTGGGTGCAGAGCAGATAGTGGTGGTTTGGAAGACATCATGTGCATCTCACAGATAAATGTAGTGTCACATCTTTGAGGTGTTGTTCCTAGTAGTGCCAGAGATATATTTATATATAGGATTTAGAACAAGATAAGCATGAGGGGATGAGTCATGGAAGCAACCCAAGACAAGCCCCACAGACAGAAGAGTATGGATCTCAGACAGCACTTAGGTCGTTTCCAGCCTTTGAAATTGCAAAGACTCAGTGGTGCAGAAAGATTTCTGGGTGGACTGCTCCACTCTTCTGGATGTGTCTGCAGAATGTCACCATAAGAAACAAAAACAGTAAAGGCTACATAAGATAATGGGGATTTTTTGTGTCTGTGGTTAAAGGATACAAATCAATGGTGTGAAAGGCAACACTTACTATTTGATAAAAAATGATCCATAGTTTCTGAGCACCAGTGCATGTTCTTCAGTACCAACTGATCCAATTAAACTGCTCCTTCCAAAAAGCTGTGAGGCTGCTATGGATTATTGTCAAATTATTCATTTGTTTGTTGGACTAATTTTATAACACAACAAGTTTTTAAAAATAAACCACCTATTAAAACCAAATAGTTATTTTCTTCTTAAACGCAGTACTTTTCCATGATCTAGCTTACAATCTCAGAAGATCACTAAAAAGAAAGGAATGTCATCTTGGAGAAGAAAGAATTATAGAGACAGAAATAATGCAAAGCCTTTGAAAAGAAAGAAACAAATTGGGGGGGGGGGTGGGGAAAGACAAAAATTTAGTTTGGATTATTCCTTTTTTTCCTGAAAATTTGCTGTTCTGAAATTGAGATTACAGCTTTCCATTGCTGTAAAAATGCAGTGGCATTTTACAAATGATATTCAGATTTTTATCCAATGAAGAGACCTAAGTTAATCCTCAGCAGTTATTTAAAACATGCATTGAATTGCATGCTGGTTGTTTATTTTTTATTTATATCTACCTGACAGGGACTAGTCCTTCCTGCTTGACTTCTAAAATACTAATGATCCAGTGAAAAATGTTACTTTATATTTAGTTCCTTTCAAATGTAAAGATTTTTTGACTTGCTTCTGTAAAACAAATGGTTTTATACTTATTACTCTGCTCTTCTTGATAAGACAAACACAGCATTTTTTTCTCCAACGACTCTTAATGTACTGTAAAAAATGATAGTAATTAAGCTAAGTAATCACATAGTAAAAGAAAATATTTTTGTGCTCTGGAGGTTATGGGAAGAAATTATGTGAATAATTGCTCTTTTTTTTTTACTTTCATTTCTAATTTCCTGCTTTTTATGTTAGAAAAAACCCCATTATTAATTATTTAAATGTAGGATGAAAATACCACCCCATTTTTAATTTCTCTTCCCTTCCTCCCTCTTCTACCATGAAAGCTAAAACCCTAAGATATTTTCCTTTGCAGGAACTAATTTGATTTAAATTAAAAATCTTAGGGTAAAAAGTGTGTTTCCTGACCTATTTTTCCCTTGTCAATCTTCAAAAAGCTAAGCCTGGAAACACCCAAATTTTCATCTGCATATACCCATTAGAAGGATTAGAATTCAGAGAAAACCAAAAAATACCAAGTTGAAGATTGGTTTTATTACTAAAGTGATAACGTGAGTCTCCTACACTGACAACACTTTTGCTAAGAGCTGGAGACAGGTACAACTGATCTGAAATAGAAAGCAGGGCTGTGAGAAGGGGCACACATTTTAAACTGTTTTTCTTTGATGATGCTCTAGTAGAAGGGATGCTGATGCACAGCAAGTAGGCATCACCCACACAGGAGGGCTGATGAAGAACAGACATCACCTAATTTCCCTCCATGGAAAAATCTTGGTCTTCCCACAACAGAAGACAAGTTGTGGTGGCTCTGGGAGAGAAGCATGTGGCTTTGCCACATGGCACCAGCCTCTCTGATAAGCCACAAGAGTGTTGGCTGGGAAGGACAAGATGATTTCTAGTCCTTCTTTTAATCCATTTGTTGCTATTCCTGGTTGTGAAAGAGCCATTTATATTTCAGTCATCCCATTTTAGAGTTGCAGTGTAACTGTTAGACCCCTTTTGCAGTGGTGAAAGATTTCTGTGTCATGGTGGGCTCTCTGCTGGATCTGCCACTATAGGCTTTGTAAATTGGAAAGAGTATGTGCTCTTACCAACGTGCAGTGTACTGGATTTAAACCAAATTGAGAGGTATCCAGGAGAGATGTATTGGAATGTAGTGACTATTTCAGGTTTAGTTGTTTCTCTGCGCTACTTTCTAAATCATGTAGTGTTTCAGCTTGGTGTTCCAGCTCCAGATAAAAATTATTTGAGAGCATTATTTGAAAAGGGGATATCTGTCATACAGTACTTCCAGTTAGCATAATATTTTTCTACTAGTCTGCTTTTTCTTAAAAGTATTTAGAGTACATGTGTAATGAAAACAATATCAGGAGGTGGAAAGGGAAGGAATCACCTGTTTTTAGAGCATCTGTCAGCTTCTAAGGAACTGCAGAAATTCTTTGAAGCATCTGGTAGGCACCAGCCCATGCTGGGTCAGTTCCTTAGTGCAGATTTCTGAAGCTGTGAAGATCATCCTGTATTTGTCCAAAGCCATTGTCCTGTGCTAGGAATTACAGAAAATTGTAGAGGACCTCCTGGAAGAGCAAGCTGACAACAATTTGTTCATAGATTCAACAGAAATTAAACCATCCATTTATAAATGATCAAGAAAATATTTTTTCTATAGAATCATAGAGCACGGAATCACACCAGTATGAATGCTATATCAAACGGTTTTCCTGCATCATGCTGCAGTCACAATATGAAGTCACCAAATTTCTGGAAGAATTTTGTGTCTGTAGGCAGCATTTTGTCAGGATGTCACAGAAGGAGTCACATGTATCAGAGAAATGGTGCTCACCAGCTCCTCTTTCCTATGCCGGAAAAATGGAGATACCAGTCTTTGATTCCAAACACATTAACTGATCTTTTCACATCCCACAGAAAGTGAACCTCACCTAAACTTCATCCAGAGGTAAATATGCATTTGGATGGCTATCAATGGATTCTGCAGGACAATGTTCAGGGCTCAGAGTTCACCCTAATGACTTAGTGCAAGAATTTTGAGTAGTTTTTTTCCTGCTGAAAAACAATGAACAGGCTCTCACTGGAAGGCAGTGAATCTGCTAGGACAGTTAGTCATGACAGAATTCACTAGGTAATGTTCCCACGCTCAGATCAGAGCCTTACCTGCTCCTCCTCCTAAAAGGCAATAATAATGCTTATTCATTTTCCAAGTTTTTGTATGTGATACTTGTTTTTTTTTCCCCAGGGAAAAGGTCCTGGGTAGAATGATTGGTGGTGGGGCTGTGGAGGTGTGGGCCGGGATTGGTAGAGACAGTTCTATTAATATATAAGGTGATTTCTTAAAAAACTTCATTTTGTAATGCTAGTTGACTGTTCTTAGTCATGCTGTAGAGTCACGGTGGTTTGATGGGGTTTTTTGGTTTCCTATTCCTTGTGATGAAAATCTGAACTGAGTTGGTGCCCAGAGCAAGTCTTTGTCATCACTCATAGTGAAGGATTAGTACCAGAGTGATGTGGGAAATGTTCAGGATTTCAGGTTTCAAACTGTGTTGATTTTCATCTCTCACTCTCTCTCTTTTTTTTTCCTCACAAAAAGTCATTGCTTATTTATTTGTGATTCTAGTCTCTGTTCCAGTATCTGCTGGTGATACTTGGCTAAGTGTGAGCTGTCTTTCCCACTCAATATCCTAGTTTAATGAATTTAGTAAAACTAGCATTTTAAATAAGTTTCAGTTTAAAATAATTGGCCTCGAGAATTTTTCCCCATTTGTTTTCTAATTGATGAAAATTGTAGAAGTAAGATAAAATTTGTTTTGAATTTCAGATTTTCTGTAGTTTTGGCAACAAACTAGTACTAGTTTTTAAAACTTTCTACAAGTTATCAAAAGCATTAAGAGCAATACACAGGATGTGTTTAGGGGATCAGAGAGGGAAGGTATTTTTTTTTTGTTCAGTCAAGGACAAGATTCAAGTTTGACACCACAAATGAAGGGCAAAGGCAGAGAGGAAAGTAACTTAAATTACTTCTTGCAGGTACTTCATATCATTAGACAGAAGTGTCATTCTGTGCTGAAACTGAAGAAGTAAACATATTTCTCTTCAAACTAAATAAAGCAATTTTTAAAAAACAAACCCTCTTTGAACGAAATTGTGAGATGTATGAGCAAGATAATTTTTCTGGACAACAAATATATATTCATACAGTTTCAAAGCTTTAACATAGGTTTTATGCTCTGGCAGTTTGGAAAGCAGACCTCCCTAATCACAGTGCAGATACATCAAAAGAAATTCATTCCTGCCTCAGCAATTTGCCTTAAGAGCCTTTTAAAGTGCTGTCTTATTGACAGATACCTTTTTTTTTTTTTTTTTGGTTGGGTCTCAACAAAATAAACACAGTGGTGTCCTATGAACAGCACTGATATGTCTAATTCCTTTACTGTGTTTTCTGTTGTACTTAGGTTCAGAGGCAAATATCTAAGTCATTACTAAGCCAGCTTAATTACAAGTGAGTAATAGAGGCTAACAAGGATTAATCAGTCTTTACAGCCAAGCAGCTTTTCCAGTGAGAAATCTGCTCAGTCTTCAGCTAAAATAAAATTTATTCATCTTCCCTGAATGAATGGGAAAGCATTATCTGGTAATTACTTTTAATAACTGGACACCAAGGGAAGTGTTTGGCAGTGGATATGTTTTAGTAAATACACACACATACGCACACATAAATATATACTCACTTCTGTCATTTTGTGGGTGAAATCCTCTTCTTTCAGTTCTTGTAGGATATAACATGTATTACTGAAACACATAGTGCCCACTGCTTTAACAACCTTCAGTTTCACTATGAGTTTTGAATTGTGTGAAACAAGGAATTGAGCACACAAGAAATACAAAAAGCAATGGTCCTGCTGAGGACTAACAATACTCTTCCATGTTTAAAGAAACCTAGCCTTCCATTAAAACTTGATCTGCTTTGGAAACTTTTTATGAAATCTCTTCCATACAATCCTCTTCTTCCTTGGCCCTTTTCCAGTCACGTGTGCACATTTGATTAGGTGCTTGCTTTTTTGAGGTTCATGTGATGCCCATAAGGTGCCATTAGCTGCACCTGGCTGGCTTGAAGAACCAAGCTGAACAAGCTGAAGGTGTCCCTTAGCTACCCTTTAAGACAACAAAGAGAGGGGAGGAGAACAAACCATCTCTCTGGCCTCCATATAGGTGATAAGGACACTGGGATTACAGTAGGAAGAAAAGCTCAATGTATTTCCTTTTTAAAGGTCATGAATGCCAGTGAAAGGTTTGCTTTCAAAATAACAGCTCAAGTAGGACAGCATAAGGGTTATGGAAGGGCATGCTTTTTTGATCATTCTAATTTTGGATGTTCTTCATGGCTCTGTTACTTTTCTTAAAATAACAGCTCAAACCCTCTCTGTTCTGTTTATAGTGTTTAATGATTGTGCATTGTAGGTGGAAAGATTATACCCAAAGTGTTCTTTAAGGGCTCTACACTCTATCAAACATAGCTATTTTACTATAAAATCCTTCCTAGTATTTATATTATTAATTTGTTCTTCTGTTCGTCCTGTCTCTTTTTATATCTGTATGGAGAGAAAATAAATCCTAAAGCTTCATGGATGTTATGTGATAATTTTCCAGAGGAAAAACTATTTAACACATAGGATTCCTACAGTGCCAAAAATGTGTTATTTTAATTGGCAGTGGCAGATATGGGATAGACAGGAAACAGGGATGGAGTGATAGGACTTCTATAAACAGTGATTAAAGTGACTCCACATACTTTATGAAGGCAGGGACACATTCTTGGTTCCTATGACATGAGATCGCCTTATCCACTGAAGAAAAGGAAGAAATTTGTCTAATTGTCATCACCTCACAGTAGTCTAATCCCAAATCTTGTTCTCAGCTACACCCCAGATATTTCATAATTATTTCAGTACAACACAGATGATGTTATAGAGAGAATTAAGCCAGCTGCTTAGTATGAGTGTTGTTTAATTGAGTAATTAATTGAGCTGGCCAATCCATCATTAATTCCCAATGCCTAGTGAGGGCAGGATCAAATTGCATTTCAACCCTGTTTGCTGGCACCAGGTACAGTTTGCACATTTGAAACTCTTCTACTACATGTGCTGCAGATGTCACCGTTACCCCCAACCTGATCTTGTCTGCCCTGAGCTTTGAGCAGGGTCTGAAACCTCAGGATACCTTTGCCCAAATGCTCTTGGGAACCAATTCTGTAAGAATACTTACATGTAACTGAATATACACTGACAACATCAAATTTGGGAAAAAATACAACAGCCACAAGATGGGAGACTGATTTATTTTCCTCCTAAGGGGTTTGGACCACATCTCTAACCTCTTAGGGGAGGTTAACATTTTAACCTGTACTGGTGACTTTAGTCTCCTAGCTAAAGCCTGTGCTGGTGACTTTAGTCTCCTTTCTCTAGAGCTGGACCTTTAGACTAAAAAACCCACAGGTGCCAAGGGGCAGGGAGCAGAGGGAAGTCAGATGTGATTGTTAGGGGCTGCAGACTCCAACCCTCTGGGGTCTGGACTCCTCCCAGATGTAACTTCAGGTTACAATCTGTTTGCAGGAAGTTTTTTAAGATGCTTGAAGACCAAGCTGGAAAGTTGACATAATACGCCTTCCAGTTTCTTGTATTCTTCACTAGACCAGTGTCTTGGGTTAGCTACACTGCTAGTCTGAGCTGACAGGCCTGATTTTACATCCTCCTGTGCCTCACCAGTTTCCTCTAAGCTACACTTGGCAGGTTTTCTGGAGGAACAGCAAAAGGCAAGAGGTTGTGCCTGCTGTGGGCAGGGATTGGGTGGGGCTGCAGTGCAGACCAGCAAACAGCTGCTCCCTCTCCCCTGCACTCCAAAGCACCTTTGAATTCCGTGTTAGTACCAGCCAACAAGGCAGATGCAAGTGCTTAGCTGAGGACATAAAATCTTGGTCCCTTATACACTTTTAGACCATATAATTTGCTGTGCCTTGCAGGCTCCCATCACGTGTAGCTGTGGTTTGGAGTGACTGTGTAAACACTTCATGGTCAGTTGGCTTAACATTAATTTCATTATGCAGGTTGTCTCTGTGTTGCTGATCATTTTAGCAAACAGAATAGAGAAGCAGAGAGGGAATGAACAACAGATGGAATACAGAAGTGAAGAGGGAAGAACATGTAAGAGAAGAACTAAGAAAACTCATAAAGAGGAAGGAAAAAAGAAAACAAAAAGGAGAAAGGAGGATAAGAAAAAGAAAAAATAAAGAACCAAAACAGCAGCCTAAACTATACTTAAAAACTATTTTGTTCATAACCTGAAATGACTAGAGAGGTCCACAGGGCTGAGTGCTGCTAGAGGCACTGCCGGTAAGACTCTAGGGTAGATGATCTGTGGGTACCCCAGATATACTGCCCTTTCAACCTCACCTGATCCTTGTTAGGAGAGAGAAGAGTAGAGAGAATGATGGCAAAGGTGTCCCCAGAATAAAGACAGAGCACATATAAAAGCAACAAGAGGGATAGCAAACCATTTTGCTAAACTGACAACAAAGCACTCACACTAGAGAGAAGAAATATATCTGCAGCTCACTACAGCATCTGTCAACTTATTTTTGGTTTAAATCTAGTCAATGCAAACTTGAAAAAGCAAATATGCCATAAATTCTACAAACATATCTGATGGCACAAACAGTACCCCAGCTTTGGCAGGCTGCATGGTAGCAGTGCCCCAGACTTTCAGCAGAGGAAATCTGAAAGTAATTATCAAATTAAAAATAATTTGTAAGTTATGGAAAAATGAATGTGTATAATTTTTAAACTATCTTAAGGCATTTTCTCTATTATAATGAATACCAGAGTAACTATACTCTTGTGAAAGTGGTCATAGTGTCTTGCTCTCTAAATATGAATACAAACAATGAAAAAAATGAATACAAACTATGAAACGAATACAAGTTACACACAAATCCAAGATGATTTCAGAGACTATAGTCAGTGCAGGCAAATGGGTATGTTAAACTTCTGCATTTCTCAGCTAATATACAAAAAAATAATGCAAGTCAAAATGTTAAAATTTGGGAGAAGCAGACATTGCAGGGAGACTGCATCTACTGTAAAGTTTTCTATGAGAATACCCATTTCTTTGTATTGATGACACCTCCCAGACAATATTAATGCAGCTATGCTAGGAAGCTCTTAGACCAGAAGGAATATCTAAAATGACTGAACTTCAAACATGAAGCTAGGATGATACCAAAACAGCAAATGAAGGGAAAAATAATTTAATGAATAAGATATCCTTGAAAGTTCATTACTTGTTGTATCTGTTCTCTGTGTCATGTCAAGCTGTTAGATTTTTAATCAACTAACTTTCTTTGATTTTCATTAAGCTTGTCTTCAAGGGTTGCCACCTGCTGACAAACATTCTGAAGATATAATTATTTTCTTCATTTGGTTGAGGAATAGATGGGTTCCTATCTCATTGGGCAACTGAACCCATAACAAATAATAAGGCAAACTGAGAAGTGCTTTCAGATGTCATTGGAAGTCTTCCCACAGGCCTCAGTGAGGTCTCATTAGTCCTATGAAGAATTACAAAGGTTATAGCTTTTATTTTACCAAGCATTCACTGAGATAAAAAAGCCCCACATTTGTTGATGGAAAGAAGAAGCTTTATCCTGAAGCCTACTACCAGCAGATGAAGGTAATTTCCCAGGGAGAAGTGAAAAGACAGTGATCTTCTTAGTAGTATCATACTGATGTAGGAAGAAAAAAACCTGATCTGGTCCACTTCTCATTTTCAGTCATTCCAGATCCTGTTCAGGAGCAATTGTTTACTTATTTCCAATTCCAGTTCTATTAGTGATAGTAATCCAAAGAAGGAAGAAGAATATTTATGGCCATATCTTTATCTTGATAATGCTCTCCATTTAAGCAGATACATCCCTTGTAAAAGGCATGGGGCAAGAAACCTTATCTCCTTAGACAAAGAAGTTAATGGTTAAATTAAGGACTTCATTTGACACTGGGTCTACATGCATGTGAGACTGGGAAAACAACTGTTTGTAGAAGTGGTATCGAAAAGGATTTGACTAAACTCAATAACTATTATTCCCAGCTCAGGTTTTTTTCTTCTAAAAGCTTTCACTGTATTTGTGTCTCCTCATCAACATCTGCACTCATTGATTTTGGATACTTCCTGTAAATTCTTTTTTCTTTTTTTTTTTTTTTACAAGGTAATCCAAATTTCACAAGGTAGTTCAAATTTTTGTCTTCTCCCAGCTCCACAATATGGCAGAAAAAGGTTTTTTTTAATTTAAAACATAAATAATCTTTAAGGTTGTCTTCAAATATTATAGCATAGAAACTACAGCTGATTTGGGTGTCTTAATAATACTTAGTTTATATATAATATGCACACAGTTTATATACTCAGATTGAATTTATTAACATACACTCCATATATGCTAATGGGGTCCTTTTTTCAAAATGTTCTGCTTGAAATGTGAATATTTATGCCTGGAGAACACAGATGTAGAGTACACCTTGCTCTGGCTTAGCTAAAGAATAGGACAGTAGGTTTGACACTGATTTTAGAGAAATTCTGATGTAGGTTTGAACATATTTTATTACCTTCTGCCTAGAAGGACCCATGCTTTCATTGAAGGAAAATAGCAGGGAAAATTGTAAGGAGAGATCAGATGTGTACTACCCAAAAATACTTGGTTACCAATAAGGGGCATTTTCAACTTAGTACAGGTGCTCTTGGCATTTTCAAAATCTGACAAGTAAGTTAACACAGTCTAGACTCAGTAGGGAGCACTTCACTGCTGAAATGAAATTAATTCAGTATAATAAAATCCCTCAGTCAGATCCTCAGACAGATGTAAGTTTTGCATAAATAGCAAATGAGGGAAAACTGCAAATAATTTGCTGCTTAGTTCAACAGCTGTATAACTGAATACATTTAAAACCAAAACATATTTGGAAGAGCAGACTGAGAGCTCATTAAACCTATTAAAATAATGATAATTATCCCCATAATAATGGTTGACAAGAATCAGTGATTGAAAAAAACCCAGCTGGTTGTTCAATAAAGCTGAAGCTCACCAACTGCTCAACTTTAGCTGAAGAAACATAATAGTGTTGAATTTGTCAGTAATCCTTCCCACACCCAAAAGAAACAGCTGTTATTTTAAATTCTTTGCTTGTAGGTGGCCATGTTTCAGGCCTCAAAAGGAGAGCAGAATTGCACTCTTACAGGGCATGTTTTCTACAGTCTTACATGTTCAATTAAACATGGAATTTCTTTTCCAGAGAAGAGAAGCTGTTTTGCCAATTTGGCCCCCTTTAGACTTTCTCCACTTTTGTCTGTTTCATCTTCTTCTGAAAGAGCAAACATAAGTGCAAACCTCCTAATAAAGTAACCCATTTGCCTTTCTCATATCTCTTTCACTCATCTTAGCCTTATTTCTGGCTTTATGATTGTGTTGCCCAGGAGAAAAATCAGAACAGTTGTAGTCAGTGTTTAAAATTGAGAAACTTCATAACCTCACATTTATATGTTAGGACATATTATTAGTCTACAGACAGAAAATACTTTCATCCAGGAAGCAAAGTCTTGATTCTACTGAATTCTTAAGAAAATTTGCTGTTGACTCCAGTACTGGGTATTAACTGGAGACTGTAACAACATACTTGTAGAGTGAATAGCATCATTCACATACTTTCTTTAATCCTTTGTCTTAGAAATGAGTGGGCATGAGAAAGTAAATGGTGATTTATATTCTGCATTAAACTCTCTTCCTTTTTCATGGAAGTTAACAAAATTATTAATTACTGCATAAATATTCTATTTCAAAAATTCCTCAACAACTGTCTCAACTCACTGTAACATTTCTTTCTTGTTTTGAACAGGAAGAGTTAATTTGTGGTTCTAGTCTTCAAAACACTGTATTTCCATTTACATAAAGAAATAAAATTTGAGGATGCTTGTCTCTTCTACAGAAACTGACTAGTTCTGCAGTGCTCAGTTTAGTGGGGGTGGGTCTTAAGTTTAAAGACCAATACAGCATGGAAATCTCTGTCTCAGTGAGTTTCCAGACCAAGTTTTCAAAACCTAGTAGCTTATATATTACTGATAAAAGCCAGAATTTTCAGTGACCCTCCAATGTTTAAAATTACACAACATAGCACTACATTTTAAATAATGAGAGATGCAGAAAGAAAGAAGTTTTGTAGTCCTTACATAAGAAACACAGAAGGTCCCCAGGTACTATTTGAATCTAAAAATATTTAAATAAAAATAAATATAAAAATAATGCCAAAAAAATTAAATTCAAGCTATCTTCCTGCCTTGTTGTCAAGTGTAAAAATCTCCTACTACAGAGTCAGGTAGAATACCTGGACCTATATTAAAACTTTGAAGTTCTCTGCTGAAGTTATTTAAAGAACAAGGAACTGTTCCCTAAGTATATTTTGTATTGAGGTTAAACCTGTTGTCTCTCCTATGGTTTCCTTAGAACTCATGAGTTTGTGGAATTAAGTTCTGGACATAGTTAATATCATGCCTCCATTCAAATTAGCAAGGCTTTGCCACCAGAATGAAAGAAGAAATACTTAATGTATATATCATGGTGATTTCAGGGGGAGAAAAACCAACAAGGTGATCAATATTAATACTTCCCCTTTCCTTTAAGTCCTCTTGTGTTGGATTACACAGCATGTCTCTGATTGTGCTGGTCTCTGACTATAAACACTTTCCCTTGTAGGATTGGTCCTGTGATGCCTGTAGCTGTGGCCAGTGGAGTCAGCCCATATGCTCAGTGAAAGCAGTCAAAGGTCAGTAACGCAAGGAAAAATGTTTCTTTCTAGTAATTTCAAGGAGTTCTACAGCTCTGTGTTCCAGAAAGACAGAAACTTTTCACAAAAGTGTGCGTGGAAGTAGGGAGTGACAGGCAGCCAAGAAACAAGTGAGCAATTAGAAACAACTTACTGTCATTTTGGTGTACTTTCAGCAGCATTTCAATAATCCAACAAAAGCTGTAAATAACATAGCTGGGTCCTCAATTGCTATGGGCTTTCTAAAGGCTTTTGTACCCTTATTGCTGGGAAAAAATGAGATACAAAATTAAAAGGTATTTGAGGCACATATTTTATAGGGAATGTTTTGATCTAAAAACATTATGTTCAAATCATGTGAGTTCACTTTACTAAAAAGGATTTTTAAAAGCTTTTTTTTTTTTCTTTTGGGAAGAAGCTGAGAATTCCTCAGTATTTGGGGGGTTTCCTTCCCCTTCTCCCTCTTTAAGCTAAACCTTTTTATCCAAAGAGTTTTCAAGATCTTACTGTTCCTTATTTTGACCGGGGAGCTAGAGTGACAAGGAAGCATTAGGATGAAAACCCAGTAAAAATTCTCTCTGATGGAACTTAGATATGTATATTACATATATATGTATGCATGCACATAGATAAAGTGTGTAGTTTTGAGTACCACATTATATGAAGGATATAAATGAAGGTGGTGAAAGGCCTTGTGGGGATGCCATATGAGGAGCAGCTGAGATCATTTGTCCTCTTCAGCTTGGAGA
This sequence comes from Cettia cetti, assembly GCA_013401135.1. NCBI lineage: Eukaryota > Metazoa > Chordata > Aves > Passeriformes > Sylviidae > Cettia > Cettia cetti. The sequence continues at coordinate 36,733 of VZUI01057193.1, read as the reverse complement.
AAAGAAGACTGAGTGCACTCATTACAATCTACAACTTCCACAAGAGGGGAAGAGAGGCAGGGAAGGTACAAATCTCTTCATTTCGGTGACCAGTGACAGGAATTGAGGAAACAGCCTGATAGAGAGTCAGGGGATGTTTGGTTTGAATATCAAGAAAAGGTGTTTCACTCAGATGTTGGCTGGGCACTGGAAGAGGCTCCCCAGGGAAAAGTCTGGCAGAGTTCAAGAAGCATTTGGACAACACTCCGAGGTACATGAAGTAATGCTTGAGGGTGTTCTGTGCAGGGCCAGGAGTTGGATTTGGATGATCCTTGTGGGTCCCTTCCAAATCAGGATATTCCATGATTACTTGAATTGATATTGTGTACATATATATATATATATATGTATATATATATAATATATGTGTGCGCTATTTCCAGTCAGTGCACTAGTGACTAAAAGTAATATCATGGTGTAATTATGAGATACTTGTCCAAGTTGCAAGCAATTATTTTATATTTTCCCTCTATCCAATGTGGAGTTTGCGTCATAAGTTTAGATATCCTTCAATTTTTCCTTCAGTTAGTCCTCCTTCTTTGTGAATTGTTTGATCCTTTTTTTTAAACTTTCCATCTAAGAGTTTTGTCTCTGAACCTTTATCTTCACACTTTTATCTCAAAGATAATTACTCAGTCTACATTAGTAGAAGGAAGCAATCTGTTTGCAGAAAGTTTTTTAAGATGCTTTCTCTTGCCCATGGCCTAACTAGGTCACAGAGATGTGCTTTCGTCTATCTTTAGAAGAAGGCTTATCCAGCATGGAACTTCCTGAAATAGAAATAGGAGTGTATTTAGTGCTCCACTCACCTTCATGCTCTCCACCCAGCATTTCCAAGAATGATGGTATAAATAGAATCAACATGTCACAGATGATAGAGGGAAAATGTGTCTAGTTTTCCAACCTAACCTTTGCCTGGTTGGCTAGATACATGCACACAAACAGACACATTCATGTAAGTGCATCCCTCAGGAGGGCTACAAGAATGTTGCAAACTTTTCAGAGAGAAAACTGGAGACTCAGACTTAATCCAGCTACTGCCACAAAAAGTTTCATTTATATATACATTCACATCAAAAGTGGGCCAAGGAGAATCTTCATTAATTGTTGGATGTGGGGTGAAACTTTGCGTCAAATGGTGAAGAAAAGGCTGAGGTATTTTGTGCCTTCTTTGTTTCAGTCTTACATAATCAGACCAGTTGTTCTCAGGTTGTTCAGGCCTCTGAGCTGGAAGACAGAGGCAGGAAACCAAATAAAGCCCCCATAGTCCAAGGGAAAATTGTCAGCAACCTGCTACAACACTTAGATCTGCACAAGTCTGCAGGACTGATGGGAACTACCCAAGGGTACCAAGTGAGCTGGTGAAAGTGCTCACTGAGCTACTTTCCATAATTTACCAGCACACCAGGATGTCTGAGGAGGTCCCAGCTGATTGGAGGTTGGCAAATATAACTCCCATCTACAAGAAGGGTTGGAAGGAGGGTTGTGGAGCAGCTCATCTTGAATCCCATCACACAGCATGTACAGAACAACTCAGCAGGGGGTCGGGCTCAGCCAGCATGGGATCATGAAAGGAAAGTCCTACTTCCACAACAGCAACTCCTTCCATGACTTGCTCAGTGGAAGAGGGAAAAGCTATGTATTCTCTCTTCCTGGACTTCAGCAAAGCTTCTCACAGCATTTCCCACAGCATCCTCCTGGAGAAACAGACAGCTCATGGCTTCATGGGTGTACCATTTCCCAGGTAAAAAATGTCAGGATGCCCTGGCCCAGAGTGTGTTAGCGAATGGAGTTACATCCAGCTGGCAGATGGTCACCAGTGGTGTTCTCCAGGGTTCAGTACTGGGGCCATTTCTATTTAATATCTCTATTGATGAAATTGGAGATCAATGTACCCTTACTAAGTTTGCAGATGACTCCAGTCTGTGTGGGAGTGTTGATCTGCTGCAGGGCAGGAAGGCTCCATGGAGGGATCTGCACAGGCTGGATCATGGCCTGAGGCCAATGGTGTGAGGTTCAGCAGGGCCCAGGGCTGGCTCCTGCCCTTGGCTCACAACAAGCCCAGGCAGTGCCACAGGCTGGGGCAGAGGGGCTGGAAAGCTGCCCACAGGAAAAGGCCCTGGGGGTGCTGGGGACAGGGGCTGAACATGAGCCAGCAGGGCCCAGGTGGCCAAGAAGGCCTGGAGCAGCAATGGTGTGGGCAGCAGGAGCAGGGCAGGGATTATCCCCCTGTACTCAGCAGACTCAAACCCTGTGTTCAGTTTTGAGTCCCTCACTCCAAGAAAGATGTTGAAGTGCTGGAGCATGTCTGGAGAAGGACAACGGAGCTGGGGAAGGGTCTGGTGCATGAGTGTCTGAGGGAACTGGGGTTGTTTAGCCTGGAGAAAAGGAGCTTCAGAGTAACCTTGTCATTCTCTACAACTGCCTGAAAGGAGGTTGTAACAAGGTGGGTATTTGCCTCTTCTACCAGGTAACAAGTGACAAGACAAGAGGAAATGGCCTCAAGCTGTTCCAGGGGAAAAAACACTTCACAGAAAAGGTGGTCAAGAACTGAACCAGGCTGCCCACAGAAGTGATTGAGTCACCGTCCTTGGAGGTATTTAAAAGATGTGTAGAAGTGATACTTAGGGACATGTTTTTGTGGTGGATTTGGCAGTTAGGGGCTGGATTTGATGGTCTTAAAGGTATTTTCTAATGAAAGTTTTCTGATTCTATGACTCTAGAAGGACAAGGGAAAAGGTAGAAGCCTTATATAAGATGAACTAAAATTTATAACCAATGTTTTAGAATGACACATTCGGATGAAGTTCCCTGTATGATCAGTGGAACATAAAATTTTGCCAGGAGAAAATTATTAGTCTGCCTCATCACATTGTGTCATCAGATAAGCTGAGAGCATTTTTATGTGTCAGTTACTCTGGAGTTGCAGGGGTTTTGTTGACATCAGTTCTGTATTTAGTTTTGTAGTGGTGATTTTGCCCACCTGTTTAGAAACAACAACCAACCAACCAAACAACAACAACAACAAAAATCTTAGATAAAGCCTATTAAACTGAATGTAATTTGGAGAGTTGTCAAATGTCTTTCCTCCCCCAGATCTGCCAGGCAAATATCTCTGTGATTAAAACAAAGAAAATAAATTAATCTCCGCCTTCTTATTACAATACAAAGTGCGAGTAACCAGGAAACATGGCGCAAAACCTGATGGTACACAGTGTCCTTAGATCACTTGGCCATTGTTTTCTCTCACAGCAGCACATGTTAATGATACAAAGAAGTTTAACGTTTTTTGGCTTTGGCTTTTCATGTCACAACCATAATAAATGTGCATATTATTGTTTGTATTGCCATATCCTTTAGATGCACCGCCAATTTCTAGAGCCTGCTCATGCACAGCCAAGGACAGAATTTTGCACACAAACAGACTGACTGAATTAAATTAGGCAGAAACACTGCCATACTGATTCATCTGTGAAGTAGTGTGTCACAGTACAGAATGTTTATGTTGTAAAAATGTTGTGTGGGTCAAATCTGCTGCAGGAAGACCAAAGCTTTTTTGCTTTTCACTTACAAAGTTAATTCTGCTTCAAAAGGCCTTTGTCTCATATGGACCTAAGAAATCCTTAGTTGTATTTATTTAAAAAAACCCAACAACCTTCAAAACAATAAAATGGTCAATAGAATGTTAAATCGAGAAGAACAGGAAGAAATAAGCAGATTTAGGGTTTCTTTTGCTTATTTTAAGGAATTTTGGCCACAGAGAAGAAAACTGAGTACCATGAAGAACGAAGAAACAAGTTTTAATGTGGACAATACCCAAACCTCTCCCTTCTCCCACTGCCTGCAGCCACTCAACCCCGTTACAAAGCCACACAGAACGACTCAATTTGATGAAGAATTCAGAACACGCTTCTCACATTTCCCCTATGGTCCTCCTCCTCTTGAAAACATGGAAACATTACAGGGGTCCTTGGAAGGAGGGTCTCGTAAGCGCAAGAGCATGCCAACAAAAGTGCCTCCTCCCATCACCCTTGAGGATTCCTCATCATCACCAGACAGACCTGAAGATCACAACGACATAGGCTCTTCCAATCTCCCCTTGGTGTTCCAACAGCCAGCTCAGCCCAAGTACAGTTCCCAGATGATTGACCTCTGCAACTTTGGTTTTCAATTCTACAGAACTCTGGAGCATTTTGGAGCCAAGCCCATTAAGCAAGAACCAGTGAAGTCCAACATGGCATGGCCCAGTAGCCCAGCATTCATGCAGGCTCCTTACCCTTATTATCCTAAGGTCCACCCTGGCTTAATGTTTCCTTTCATTGTACCACCAAACTTTCATTTCAGGAACCCTTTTCAAATGAAAAGACCTCCAGAACCACCCTTCAGGAGGGTTGAAGTAAGAGAAAGTGGTGAAAACAAACAGAAAGTGGAAAGAGTAGATGTCAACCTTCAGATAGATGACAGCTACTATGTTGATGTGGGGGGTGAACAGAAACGCTGGCAATGTCCCATGTGTGAGAAGTCCTATACATCCAAGTATAATTTGGTCACCCATATCCTGGGTCACAGTGGCATTAAGCCACATGCTTGCACCCGCTGTGGCAAGCTTTTCAAGCAGCTGAGCCACTTGCACACGCACATGTTGACACACCAGGGTACACGGCCACATAAGTGCCAGGTGTGCCACAAGGCTTTCACTCAAACCAGTCACCTTAAGAGACACATGATGCAACACAGTGACATCAAACCTTACAACTGCAGGATCTGTGGCAGGGGTTTTGCCTACCCCAGTGAGCTGAAAGCACATGAGTCTAAGCACGAGAGCGGACGAGAGAACATTTGTGTGGAGTGCGGTCTGGACTTTCCAACTCTGGCCCAGCTGAAGAGACACCTAACCACCCACCGTGGCCCTATACAGTACAATTGCACAGAGTGTGATAAGACCTTCCAGTACCCAAGTCAGCTGCAAAACCACATGATGAAGCACAAAGACATCCGCCCATACATCTGCACTGAGTGTGGCATGGAGTTTGTGCAGCCCCACCACCTGAAGCAACACTCCCTGACTCACAAGGTAAGCCGGCTCTCACCTTGCATCTGAAGTTAGTACCATGATTATCCAGGATACTAAAGATAAGCATAGGTACCTCCTTGGAAATGTGCCTCTTTCCAGCTGCAGAGGCTCACACAGAAACCCCAGCACTGCTGGCAGTTGTATCAGCCAGATATCTTTTTCAGCCTCAAGAAAGTACACATAAACCTAACTTTGTTGTAAGCAGGAATCTGGTTAAACCCCTGCATCACTTTTCCAAAGTGGATTAACATCTCTCCATTTATTATGGGGTTTTTTTGTGTTTTTTTTTTTTGGTTTTTTTTTTTTTTTTTTTTCAGAATGATCTTCTGTAAAATTTTGCTGAGCTGTATAAATGCCCCCCAATCCCAATATATTAAAAGATTTTTTTACTGAAAGCCAGTTCTGATACTTTGTTCTCTTAATTAGAAAGTACATGGGTTTGTAGTAGACTGCAGAAAAAAAAAAGAAAAAAAAGAAAAAAGTATATTATTACTCATCAGGTTTTGAAGACTCATTATAATGAGACATTTAAGAAACAAAATAACCCTAAGAAAATTTCCCCTTTGTGTGTATGTTATCCAGAACACCGGTTAATAGAAATGAACAATCAGGATCATAATCACAGCCAATTCATACCAAGTGGCAGTCTTGCCACTGCTACTGCTGACAGTGGTGACTGCAGGGTCAGCTTAGAGTAGGAGAAAGCTTTGGAACATTTCCGAAAAATTGCTTTCAAAAATAGGAACAATGTAATTGTTCTATTCAATAAGCTCTGAGATTGACTAGCCACTTTTACAGAAATAATAAAACTAGTCAAAACCTTTCACTTTAAAAAAAGGTTGCTTCCAGATTTGCATGCTTTCTCTTTGACATTTGAATTTTGGCTTTTACCTGAAAAACATTAAAAATACAGAAAACTACAGCACTTGAGTCTTATAGTTACATATTCTTTGAAAACCAGACAACCCCTACTTCCACATTTGCTTTTTCTTTTCTGCTTCACGCTTATAATTTCTGTTCTTTCTGGAGATTCCCTGGTCTTCGGATTTACCATGCAAGATTCCACCAGTTGAAGACTTGGTAGTGGTTTTTTGTCACAGGAAATGAAATGCCCCTGAGCCCTTAGAGAGCTTCTCCTTCTTTGTCCACAGCCCCAGGTGGATTCAGCTGTGAATATAATTGATAGTACTAGCATGTAAAGGCAGCCTCATATCAGATGAGCAGACATTTGAAACTGTTGGTGATGATCAATTTTATGTTTGTAATTAACTGCGAAAACCACTGACAGTCATCTCACATCTCTTTAAAGAAGGCTGTGGAAGGAGTAATTGCTCTCAGCACCCCACGAGTAAATCCTTATCTTCTGCAAGTTAAACTCTTAAGCTGTTTAGTAGCAAATTCTTTGATTTTCATAGTATCTAAATCACTGTTTGAGAAGCTGACAGACCACACAGGTGGTGAAGAATGTTGAATTATGCAGTAGTAAGTTGAATGGCTAGCATAAAAAATTATAGAAATGTTCTGTAAATCTCATATAAAATGAAATCATTCTGTTACAGTTATGGAAATTCTCACTAAGAAAAAATATGCTTTTCTCTCTGCAATAAATGTAATACGTATAATCTCATTTGGTGACATTACTTGACTACTCTCAGCTACTTTGATTATTTTCCATAACTTTCTTCAAAATAGGGCTGTGGCTTTTTCATAATCCAGTCGCATTCAATTATTAAAGGCAAGCACTACTTTAGTCTTTTAACTTGAGGGCTTTTATTCTTGGTCAGTAAGTTTATACATTTGATCAATACTTTACTTAAGCAGCAGAGCAGGAGAGGGAAGCTCTGACACTGATTATATCTGATTGATTTGTAAACAGACTTCATTATTTCATTAAGCTTTCATTTTGCTTTACTTCTCTGCTTCTCAGAAGCTTGTAAGAATTTGTCAGGATAAAATACACAGGTACCTTGAAAAATGTTAAAAGTGAAATAATTTATTATCAACTTTCCTAATGCAGGATGAATAATTCATAAGTTGCTGTACTGATGATTAAATTACCCAGAAAATTTTCCATCTACAGATTTTTTTTTTCTTTCAGGGTGTGAAAGAGCACAAATGTGGAATCTGTGGCCGGGAATTTACCCTGCTGGCCAACATGAAGCGACACGTCCTGATCCACACCAATATCAGAGCCTATCAATGCCATTTGTGCTTCAAGAGCTTTGTGCAAAAGCAGACTCTCAAGGCCCACATGATTGTTCACTCTGATGTCAAACCCTTTAAATGCAAGGTAAGTGCACTTGGTGGCAGAGGCATTAACCTACAATATATTTCTCTGATATTATCATCCTATGATATGGTAGAATTAGAAAAACAAAACTTGCTAACACATACTGCAGTCACATTCAGAAATTAGTGTAAACCAGCCTGATTTTCTTTCTTTATCCAGTTTGTGCTTATGTAGCACAAAATAATGGAGGTAAATATCTGTGGTTTACTCCCTTTCCAGTCATTATATCCTCACATGGTTTTGGGGTTTTTTTTGCCTTGTGATTGCTTAAGCACCACAGACGTTTTAGGACAATAAACACATCTAACATTTGCTTAGTACAACCATCCAAACAGAAGTTTAAGTGCTTAATAGCTTGAAAAGCTGACAAAAAGCATAAATCAAGTCATGCACCCTGCAAAGGATCATGGAAAGGCAGCAGCCACAACTTCACACAGTGATGCTATGCAACAGTTCAAGAAAGGAGTCAGAAAAACCCCCAGCAAAATAAAACTACAGAAAGGATTTGAATGGGCCAAGTGTGATTACCAGACTGAAAATCGGGGCAGGATATCAGTATGCAAAAAAAAAAACCCAAACCTTCTGAGACCACCAGGCCTTTCTACAATCCTGTGCAAATTCCAGTTTGCTGCTTCCCCCAGGACTGGAGGAATTCACTTTCCATCCTCTCTTTTGCTCCCTCCCCATAAACCTTTAAGACTTTATTGACCCTGCTTGCTTCTAATATATTCCTTAGGAATTATTCATATCTATAGTCTTACTCAGTATAGGATGCTATGTATGTTCTTTTGTTGCCTATCTGATTTATTACTGCAATCATACCTTGTGAAGTCAAAGGTTGTATATTTTTTCCTCACTTTAATTTGTTCTGAGATGGTTGTAAACACGGAGTGGAGCATACACAAGTAACTGAAGACTGATTTGGAAGCAATTTCTAGAACTCTTGCATCCTACATCTTTATGGTATTGAATATTTTCTTTAGCGGAACATTTCATGAAAAAGCAGAGGTGTGTGAAAAATTTTAAATTGAATTATTTTGTCCTAAAAAAATGTAGAATTTCAAAATGTCATAGGAATATATGGTATTCAGTGCTAGTTTAGTAAGAAAATGAAGCTTTCTGACTTCCTTTTGATTTGTTATCTTCAAAAAATTTTACTTCGAAAAACTATCAGCAAAGTTACTGAAAGTTCCAACTTCAGTGTTTTGTTTTATTTTAATATATGTCTTATGAAAATAGTAGTTTGTAAAGTAGTGCTTACATTATCCTATGCTGATATAATAATTTATTTTACTGAAATTCTTAGAGTGTAACATGTCAAGTCTGGTGGAGGTTTTCATTCTTTGAGAACATCTGCAAACCTGCCTTTTTGTTCCCATTTGGTTGAAGTCCTCCTCTGACTCTTCAAACTTCAGAAATGAAACTCAATTTCTGTATCAGATTTTGTGGGTGCAGTATGTGGATCCATATGACTTTTCTGGGTACGTGCAGATTAGCTGGAGGGCTGTGTGCAGCTCAGTGTTTGATGATGACAGACTATTGAAACTTGGAGAGGGCAATAGTTGGAACTGGGAAACGGAGTATCACCAGTATGTTTTCCAGACAGTAACAAAAGCTCTACAGGAACACCTGTTTTTCTTATTTTTTTTTACTTTTCTGTCCCCACCCAGTGTTCCTATGAGGAAAGAAACAAGTGAGCACGGTGAATCTGTTTCTCATATGGCTGAAGGGGTATGAATCAATATCAGAACCCCTGATAGGTTGCAAGTTTGCAGCAATAAGCAGAAGCAGAATCAGGAGTTGCTTTTTTGCATTAGGAACATCCTAACACTACCTCTCTGACAGAGCCCTCAAAGACACTTGAAAGCAAATATTCCTGGCTGGTGCTTGGAGGGTTAAGGCAATGACCAGATAGCAGCCTTTTGGCACCAAGCTCCTCCTCAGCAGAAGGAAGGATATAGCTGTATGAACAGCCTGCTTAACAATGGCTCACATGTCCCCGGGGAACTGCCTGCAAATAGATTTCATCTTGCTTTCTCTTGTACTTTTCAAAGCTTCCTGTTTTCTCACGGTCCTTTTGGACAGTTTACAGTCATTCTCCCTCTCCTTCTTTCTTTGAGGAAAGGAACACCCTTCTTCTGAAGAAAAAAAAAAAAAGAAGAAGAATGCAAGGGAAAGAGAGCACAGCAGTAGCCTTTATACTTCACCACATGCAATGGTTTTCCTTACCTTTTTCTCACAGCAAAAGAAAACATGAGCTTTCCTATGTGTCTAATCACAGCTAAGCACATACTATCAGAAGTGAGGGAGTAGCAAATAGTTGTCCCTTCTGTTTCCTCATCCAGCTGCAGCCTGGATCTCTCTTTGATTTTCCTCTGAGGAGTGAACTTGTCTGTAGTGTTTAAAGGCCTGAGCCCGTGTTGTCTTGTTTATTTCTGTTTAAGAAAAAACATCTGAAGAATTGTGAAGGTATTCCACCAACTGGTGCAACAGTACTAATTCAGATTTGTAGAGAAAGGCTCCATGAAATTCACTGTTACTTTCAGTGCTGAAGTAATCAATCAATGTTTCAGACCTCCAATAAAGGATTCAATGAATTTTTCTTCAGCCCAGACAAATACCTGCAACAGGTGTTTTGAACACCACCTTTTTCCCCATCTAAAAATGTGTATTTTAAACAGGAGTCAAAGCCAAAGAAAATGTGAGAGAGAGGTACTTTGAGAAGAAGCAGGTGACAAATCTAGAAGGATAATACTTCACATGCTGGCTTAGGAGGACAAAATCTAGGGTTGAACTAACATAGACTTTTCTAGCAAACTATACTGAAGTCCATTTCACCAGCCAGTGCAACAGTCTGTTCAGCAGACTTGCAGCTGAGGTGTTCTCTTCAAGACTTTAATTTTATTTTGTCTAAAGTAGACAGCCTAACAGATAGCCTACAATTAAATCATGCTGTTCCTGATGTTCTTTTGCATAAACTTGTCATCTCCTTGAGTGCTATGGTGCACTGGGACAGGTTCTGATGGAGCTCTTCCCATGCAACTGTCTCAGGGGCATCTTTTACACTCTACTCATCAGTGTTCACAAGGCTGTCACGTCAGAGAGAAAGAAAATCTTGTAGAATCTTCTAGTTTGATCAGCAGAATCAGGCTTTTCATTGGGCATTAGCTGTGTACTCCAGCTAGATTTGAGTTGCAGTCTTCCAGCATATGAGTGAGAAACCTATTTCGTTTTACATCTGGATCATAGATATTTATCTGAAAGTTGTCTCGTGCCTTTTTGAAATGACTAGTCAAACAGAGATTATGCCACAGAGACCCATCATTTTGAAAAACAATTTTCCTATCTGCATTTCTTTAATTTTCCTGCCACACCTCTGCACTCTAGTACCATTTCCTCATGTCCCCAGAGGAGATTTCAGGACATGAACACATTACATCTCTAAGAAGTGCCTGACTCTGAGAAGTGGAAAACCTGTCAGAGACACAGAACTTCTACACTGTAAAGAACCATCCTTTACCAAGTCCCTGTCTTTTCAGTATAAAGAAAGAGAGACAAATATTGCCTTGGCAGAATGCAACGAAATGCCATCCTAGATCAGTTTTAATACTCAGGACCTTATAAAGATAAGGGTTTGCATGCAGTACAGAAGCAGTACTCATCTACACAACATGATTTTCCTTGGTTACCAGTTCAGAGAAGACCCAGCTATAGGAAAGCAAGTTCTGGTGATAACATGTCAGCCACAATACAAGCAGAAAACCAGAAGCCTTCAGCAACGAGATATTATTGTTGGCATTCTTGTAGCAAGAGCAATCTCAACATGTTACAGGTGGTTCCAGCAGCTGTCAAGATTCATTGCTGCTGTTACTGCTATTACTCCTTGCAAATTTTCTGTTCTCATTAGTACTCTGAGTAATAGAAAAGAGTCTGTTTCCTCCCAGTGCTTTCTGAGCTATTTCATGGTTCCATCATTTGTCTGAGTCTAAATAATCCTGCATATTAACTTTCTTTGAACATGAAGAAGACAGTATTCTTTCCTCAGTGGATGGACAACCTTTGGAAACTGCTAACTTACTTTAAAAAATTAATTATTCACTTTCAGTGGTTATTCTTTTTTTTCACTGTCTTGTCTAACACTTTGCTGACAAATTTATTTGCTAGAGTTTTCATTTTAGTAGAATCAGAGACAGAAAAATACGAAAGAGTATACATGCAGCTGAAGCAAATAATTTTTTGAAAAGCAAGTGAATGTTTTCACACTCCTTCTTTTTTGCAGCACTAACTCAACCCTAGTTTTCATTTTAAAACAGTACACCTAGTAATTTTTGTATTAATGAACTGATTCAATTTTCCCTCAAGAGAGAGTTTTTTAAACACAAAACATTTTGCACTTTTTCTCCAAGGATCCTTTCACTATCTACATTTCATCCAGATATTCCAGGTGATGCCTTTCTGAATTTACATTTACAAGTTCTGTATCAGTTCTTCTGTAATACCCAAATAAATAGAATTGTAATTCAGATTATACAAAAAAAAAATCTGGTGGAGTCTTAGTAATTTCTATTTAGTGGTTGTCTGCCAGACAGTTACCCTGTTAGATAAAGGTTTGAGTTACTCAGTAATGGTGACCCTGGTTCATATAGTAATAAGAATAATTATAAAAAATTAAAATCCAATTATGAAACAAGTCAGGAAAAAAAAAAGGTAGAAAGCAAACACAGAAGTTTGCAGAGGATGGAAATAGCCACTTGAATGTGAATAAAATTATAAATCCTAATAAGGAAAGACCAGAAGACAAGTAAGACTGGATGCCTGTAATAGTGATGCCAAACTTAAGAATCATGTCTTAAGAATACATAAGAGTCTAGACTACAAAAGGGACCATCTAAATAAACAAACAAGAAAAAGAATAAAACCCACCCTTATTGTTCCATCAAAGGGAAAATTGCACGATCAATGGCTTGAGCTGGCAGGAACATACTTCAGGGAAAGCTGAGTCATTCTTGCAGTCTCATGACTGTTTAAATTGCAGCTTATTCACCAGAGACACTGAAACACAGGAGTTGATAAACAAATGATGGAAGAATCGGGAAAAAAGAGTGAGCAAGAAACACAGAAAAATGAGGAATTGCTTTTTCCTATTTTAAGCAAAATATGCAGCCATTTCATTTCAATTTAAAGGGAAATAATATTTTGCTTGACTGTTTCACAGAAACCCTTACCTGGTTTTATTTTATAATTCCACTTCTGCTTGACATTGCTCTTGATTAAAGGCTGGGTGTATAAACTCCAAAAGAATGGTTCACCAGGGCCAAAACTTGTACTTTGAATCTCATGCAATTTAAGAGCCTCCCAGATTACTCCCTTAACTCTTTCCCCTCCTTACAACAACACTGACAGCTTCTGGAGAATCCTTCTGGGTATGCTGGTCATCAATATTAAAAAAATGTCTGCAGTTCAGAATGCTTTAGGTACTCAATCATATATTTTTACCTGTAGGATTTTTACCTGGAACTTTGAAAAACAAATTGTAGCCAAAACCTGCCAGGGTTGAAGTTGAAAAGCATATGTCCTATTTTCCTTTAAAAAGTTGTCCTTGAAAATACTGCTTCAAACTAATGATTTTCATTTTTACCATTTTTACAGCTGTGTGGAAAGGAGTTTAACAGAATGCACAACTTAATGGGACACATGCACTTGCACTCAGATAGTAAGCCGTTTAAGTGCCTCTACTGTCCCAGCAAATTCACCTTGAAGGGGAACCTAACCAGGCACATGAAGGTCAAACATGGGGTCATGGAAAGAGGATTTCACTCTCAAGGTAATGATTTTCAGCAAGATTATTCTCTGTGAGGGCTGAATATGCATATCAGTAAACACAAATGGGCTTTGTACTACAGATCCACAAACTTGTGCCATAGATCCAATGCTATTTCAAGAGATAGAATCCCATAACCCTGTGAAGCTATTATAGCTGTATTACTATAGCCTTTTGTCAGTTTTACAAGCCTAAATAAATCATAAATTAATCCTAAACTGACAGAAAAAGAAAATCTGGGACACTTATGGCCCTTTCTCACTGCTTATTGGATTCCAGCCTGGAACAGTGGTGGAATCCTCAATGGGTCTACATCCAGGGGCCATGGTCATTCTGTACTCTACTGGCATAGCTGGCGTCAGATGAAGGCCATAAACTCAAAATCCCATTTACAAGGAAGCACATGAACAGGAGGGGATACTTCTCGAAGTATAAATCTCACACTACAAGGATTTTTAACTACTGAGGGCATCCTGCATCCTCCAAAACAGTTCCTGTCTGCCACCATCCACATATACTTCCTGAAGTCATCCTCATCCTCATTGCCACAGATCAATGCTATCTAAAGAAGTAGAAGAATTAGGGAGATTTTTTTTTGTGGGCTTGGATATTCAAGATATCTTTTTAAGATTATACAGATAAATAATTTTTTAAAGGGCAAGATTTCTTGGTGTTCCTAATATTAAAGCTTTAGGGCAGCTTAGCACACGTGTAAAACACTCACTCTAATGACATCTAGTGTAAAATTTATGAGGGTCCTAATAGCTAATGGAATAAGTGTTTTTTCTGTAAATCTCCTACAGCATCATGCTAGTTAGACAATTGCTCATTGGAGATTGCCTAAAAGCTTTTCATTGCAGAGATTCTGCAGCCCTTGAGGCTTATCAGAGAAAATTTGTGAGGCCTGATACCTGATTATGAATCCTTTTAACAAATACTCCTTGTTTCAAAATGACACCTGCTATCTAATGAGACTGCACAGATCCTTCAGAAACTGAATTCAGTTACTAAGGGGAAAATTAAAAACGAAGAAAACAAAAGCAAGTAAAATAGTGACTTCCATAGGTTTTTGCTATTGGCTGACATCCTCACCTTGTATTGTCACTAGACTTTAATGAAGCTGGCCTACACCTGCAGTATCTGAATTCTTTGAAATATATCTCAGTGATGTTCAAAGCATATTTGAGACCACAGATGCCTGTTGGATAATCTGAATTTCCATCAAGAGGGAGGACACCAACAAGTACTAGGACAAACCAGAACCAGGATTAGATGCATATTTGTATATACTGCTCAAAATCATCATTTGTTTATAATGATTTCCTCAAGCTGAAGCAGTATCTAGTTCATAGAGCTTTTCAGTTGATTGTTTCTCAAACAACTGAAGTTGATTGGATCAACTGAGTTGATTTCTCAATCAACTGAACACAAGTGGATGCAAGGGGGAAAATTAAGGAGAGTCATAGACTTCTGAGACTGTTGTCTTTCCATTTTTAACATATTAACTTAGAACCACAGTGTCCATAGAGCTAATATATTACCACATTTTCAGTCTCTTTGGCTCCTCTGAAAACTAAGATATCCAAATCTGGCTCTTGGATTATGGACTCTGATGCTTTAGATCCAAGTTTTCTCTTAAAAAAAGAATAAGAAAGAGGAAGTGAGTAGGTTGATTGGTTAAATTCAGCTTGCAAAAGGCCAGACCCTTTCACTTTTCTTCCCAGCTGCATCATCCAGAGTCTGGCTGTACAAAACATTGCTTTGTGTGTCCTAATCTGTCTGTGAAGTGTATAAAACAGCACTCCTTTTTGCAGCACCTCAAAGGAGAGGCCATGAGATATAAACAGTGAAGTACTTGGAGATAGCTGGATGGAAGACAAAAGTAAAATATGAAATACAAAGACACCTCAGATTTTGGGTTTAGCCATGTATCAAGTAGTAAAATCTCCTATATATAATTTTTTTTCCTTTTCTCCTCCCCTCAAACCACTACAAGGTTTTGGAAGAGGAAGGATTGCTCTGTCCCAGACAAATGTCTTGAGGAGCTTGGAACAGGAAGAGCCATTTGATCTTTCCCAGAAAAGCCAAGGGAAGGGAATCTCGTTTCATTCTGATGGTGAGAGTGCCAAGGGAAGCTCATGCCAGGAAGAAGAGGAAGACAACTGCTATGAGGCAGAGAGGTACAGCCCTGCCACCTACCATCATGATGACAGCAAGCTGTACATGGCTCAAGATCTCTCTGGCAAGCCTGAGCGCATGATGAAGGACTTCAGAGAGTCCTACTGCAATGAGAAGGAAGAGGTGTTAAGTGAGGGAGGACTGGGGAAGAGAATAGGAAGTTCAGACAAAGAGGAGAGATGTGGAGAGGGAGAGCTTGCAAACGACAAAGAACATCTCAGCTTTAGATCCTTTGAAAAGGCCAGACTTGGTAACTCTCTCTCTGATTACTTGTATTTCAAGCACAGGAACAAGAGTTTGAAAGAATTGCTGGAAAGAAAAATGGAAAAACAAACAATGCTTATAGGCATTTAAAATGGACATTTTAAACCACCTGAAAAATGGTAAATTTTAACATGAATTGTAAGCTACTAAAGCCTGAAAGTCTGTAGCAGTATTTAGAAATAAATAATCCAAATGATTAAAAATAATTTAGGGTAAAACACATACATTACAAGAATAAAGCAGCTCGAGGTCACCAAGAAATGCAACAGATATTGAAAAATAACAGTTTTATATTTATCCAATTAATGTATAACAGACAATGGGTTGGGTACAGAAGTTTACTTCCTATTACATGGGGATAGATACTTACATGCAATTTTCTACTTAGCACAAAGCAACATACTTTAGCATCTGATTTATTATCTGACTAAATATATATGAACACTTCTAACCATATGCCTCAAAAATATCTGAAAATACAAAATATTTCACATTATAAACCAGAGTACTATTAAAAATTACATGCATGAAAATGCTGTGACCATTCAGAACTAACACAGTCCAAATACTTTAATTTACTGGAGTGACTCATAGTTCAACTACTTACAATGAGAAATGGGAAACAAATTAATAAGAAATACTAATGTCTTGGGAGGCAGTAAAGGGCAGTTCTGTAAGGCTTTGAAAGGACTGGAATTTATTATAAAAGTTAGTCCTCTGGAACAAGGAATGTTCGTGCTTTGCTGTGTTTCAGCCAGTATGGGAGTATTCAGAAATTCTTGAAGTGAAATAGCATAGATTGTGTTGACTTCTTTTTCTACTACCTGCAGAGATCAATACATTTACTAGGCAGCATCAGCATTCAGCATTCACTATCTTGCCATAGTTACACATAACACAGTGTGAGTCATTTAATTGAAAAAATTATGCAGCTTTGCCATTTATCTCTTCAGTTTATCTAAGTTAGGATAGTTTTGAAATACGTGGATCCAATCAATTTTTGTTTCCGAAGGTAAAAATCACCCTTATGGAACAAGCAGTACCTCACAAACGAACACCTCCCTCTTATTGGGGTCAGAAATCTTCTCTTATTAAATTTGAGCAGTAAGCTGCAGGCGTTTCAGACAAATTTAATTCATGCTGTTTTTATGGAGTCAAACACAGCTTTTTATCCTCTGATTCCCATATAATTATAAGTTCATAACAAACATGAAAAAAACATATTCCATTAAACTTTTAATTGCATGACTACTTTGAACAGCATATGAGTTCCTGCATCTTCAAGAAAGACAAAAAGCAGCCCTGCACCATCCTATTGCTCACATGGAAATAAAAATCAAATTAATCATAAAATTTGTCCTATGTCCTTCAGACACTCAAACACTCAAAAGATTAAAATCCATATATATGGTACATCTCTTCCAAATGTTACTACCTTCTTCACTTACCTGCCAAGTTCTTGATTTGAAATGCGTTGCAATCATGCTCTGTATATGTTAAGTTATAATTAAATATAGTCATCTACTTACAGCTTGCTAAGACAAATCATGTAGCTGCAGTTCTCTACCCCATAAGAAAACACACACCTTGCAAATTAATGATCCTCACACCTGCCAGTTAATCAACATTCACAGGGCAAAGTCCTTATTCCTCATATAAAACTGAATTCATGTAGTCCAAGGCTGAAGGCAGTGTTTTCCTTTTTCAAGGCTCAAATGTGGCATAACACATGCAGAAATTCATGCAGAAAAAGTTGTTGATAAAAGAAAGAGTCACATCCAGGTGACTCTTCTATGTCTGATGTGTATATTTTTTAAAATAAAAATGTTATGCCAAATTGAACTGGAAGATAGGTCACTTTAAACCTAGAATTTAAAAAGTCTTTGAAAGTGAGATGTATTTTAGAGGTCATAGTCATGTTTCTTTAGGGATGAACTGTTCTATCATAAACGTTCCTCTTCCTTGCTTTAGCTGTAAGACAATGCCTATTGAAAAAGGAGACACTTTTCTTTCATGGAGGACATTGTGGTCAAGCAAAAAAAAAAAAAAATAGAAATTTTTTAGGGTAAGGAATGGAACTGTATTCTTTCTTAGACTATAGGGAAAATGATTAGGTAGAAAATCAGCATGGTCTAGTAGATGGCTCCTCAGAAGTGGTAGCAACTCCTTCAGTTTACTTCTTGACACTAGCTTGTCTCTGCCAGACAAAAGCTCCTATGTGAGCAGGTATACAGCCAAGAGCTGGGAGTTGCTAACTCTTAGAATTATCTCCTTCTTGGTGGTGTAGTTTCCAGCTGTGCATGGTTCAAGATCAGTCCACTCTACCTTTCCATATATATTAGTTCCCATGGAAAGAAGAACAAGCAAGGAATCAGGAATCTCTTTGCAATTTCTAGAAAGGTGATCATGCAGGTGAGTGGAATTTAACATGTCCTTCACTCCTGTGATGTGCAAAGCAGGAAAGAACACAGCCTTTCCATTGCAAAATCTTGTCCATTAATTGGAGAGTACTATGGGACAGCTAGACAGTCCTTATCAAGAAAGAAACAAAATATTACGTATCAATTACAGTCCCAACAAATGGGCCAAAGGAGACATTTTCAGCAGAGTTCAGCACTCAGCCACTAATATCAAAGGATGTATTCTATCTGGGCTTCAGCAAAGCCATTGATACTATGTCCCATGGCATTTTCCTGGAAAAGCTGGCAGCTCATGGCCTGGGCAGATGAACTCTTCATTTGGGTAAAAACCTGTCTGTATGGCTGGGCCCAGAGAGTGGTGGTTAATGGAGTTAACTGCAGTTAGCAGACAGCCACCAGTGGTGCTCCTCAGGGGCCAATACTGGGCCCAGCCCTGGTTAATATCTTGATTAATCATCTGGGTGAGGGAATTGAGTGTACCCTCAGTAGATTCACAGAGAGCACCAGCCTGGGTGGGAGTGTTGATCTGCTGCAGGGCAGGAAGGGTCCATGGAGGGATCTGCACAGGCTGGATCATGGCCTGAGGCCAATGGTGTGAGGTTCAGCAGGGCCCAGGGCTGGCTCCTGCCCTTGGCTCACAACAAGCCCAGGCAGTGCCACAGGCTGGGGCAGAGGGGCTGGAAAGCTGCCCACAGGAAAAGGCCCTGGGGGTGCTGGGGACAGGGGCTGAACATGAGCCAGCAGGGCCCAGGTGGCCAAGAAGGCCACTGGCACCTGGCCTGGAGCAGCAATGGTGTGGCCAGCAGGAGCAGGGCAGGGATTGTCCCCTGTGCTGGGCACTGCTGAGGCTGCACCTCAAACCCTGTGTCAAATTTTGGGCCTTTTGCTCCAAGAGAGGCATTGAAGTGCTGGAGCATGTCCAGAGAAGGGCAGCAAGCCAGACAACATCCCTGGAGGTGTTCAAGAAATGACTGGATGTGGCACTTAGTCTAGTTGACCAGGTGGTGATTGGTCAAAGGTTGGACTTAATGATTTTAGAGGTATTTTCTTACCTAAATGCTTCTGTGATTATGTGATTCTACAGCTGCAAAAACTATGTCTGCTGAAAGCATGCAGTCCAGAGTTTCCCTTCTGACCTTGTAAGAGGATGTGCCAGATGTGTCCTTAGGAAAGGAAATCACTGCAGGCAGTTTTGGGTTGTCTAAATGGTTAATCCAAACTCCTTCAACCACTCTCACTGCAGACAATTTGCCCACTTCTACAGCTGCAGTTCTCACTGGAGCAGAAGCACCTCTAATGTACATACGTACTAGAGACAGATGGCAAAGAATCTCAGAACGACAATATTATTTGCAAGTAATTCATACTATGAACCTCTTCTCATTACATTTTTCTAGAAAGCAGAATATTTCTTCACAATGAGACTTTGAGATTCTGTCTAGTCACGAAGTCATACTAAGCTAATTCTCAAACACACATCTGATTCATGTTAGAGTAGTAAAAAACTAATTTAAAACTGTAAATTATCAATAAGAGAAATTACAAATAAAATTGTTACTGAGGTAAGAAGACACTGCCAAGTGACGCAAGCGAAGTAGTTAGGGGATGACAGTCCTCTCTATTGTAGAATATAATGCAAATAGGTATAAGACACTTGTTACAAAGAGGCCTCAAGGGACAAATTAAAAGTGAAATAACAGCCTTCATTGTGAAGCACCTTGGTTTTCAAACATAAGTTATTTTCACACTATTTATATTGGCACCGCTTTGGGAACAGACAGTAACAGCCTTTGCTTTTTAATAGCTTTGAAAATTCTTTATAGAAATTTGCTCTCATAATGAAGCTATTTCCCATTTGTAATTTTCAAGGGATTAGCTTCCTTATTTTGCCTTGTGTAGAGGCTCAGAAGTCCAATAGAGACATTGCCTGTGTCCTGGACATTGGGGATATATTTTCTTCTTTTTCTCATTCCTAATGTGAGTTTATCTATCGTCTTCTAGCTATGCTGTGGAAAAAAAGTATTTATCTCACTATTATTCACTGTTATTTGGGTTTTCAGTTTATGGGAGCACATGAAACTAAAGCCCAGTCTCCACCACCTCTATATGAAAACACATCTATACCATTTCCCTGCACTTTTTATGCAGCCTTGTTTCATCCTTTCAGAGAGCATTACAGCAAATAAGGGTGGCTACAAACTGGCACAGCTGAGATGCTTCCAGAAGTCAGGCTGAGGAAAGATAAATCTGCCCTACCATAATGAGTCTGGGCAAGGGAAAGGGTGTGATTTGTTAAGTTAGAGGCTTTTCTGATGTGAAGGGTAGCAGGGAGAGTTCTGCAAGACACACTGGAGTACAGAGTAGGTGGAGAAAAAGCCAAAATCTGGGCTAGTAAAGTTTATGGGTGGAGGTATACTACATATTTACAGGGAAAGCAAAGTTGTACGTGACCTTGGAACAAGGTGGTTTCAGTCTGGCCACAAGGATTCAGCCATCTCCTTGTGAAACTGAGTTTTCCTGGCTGCCAGACAGCCTTCAGTTTGTGACAGCAAAGACAGGTGCTCTGTGTTCAGAAACTCAAAGGTTAAAATACTTTATTATAATGTCATAATTGAAGTTTATCCTGTGCTGTTTCCTGTAAAACAAGTTACTGGAAAGAGCAAGTAGTGCTACTGCACCCACCTTTTTACAACTCTGTGTTTTTCTACTACCTATTCTTTGATTTTCTCTTCATATGGTGCTGCTGACTTTGCTGTTTTGAGTGTACAGTTAAGAAGTAATATAAGAAACGTATTTATTATTCCTACGAGTTTTAATAATTATTAACAGTTTTGAAAATGTCATGTCTGCTTAGCTGAACAAGATGTAACAGAGCTAACATTTTGTACTCCTAACAGATTTTGCAAATAATGTGATGCATATTTATTTCACTTAGAACATTGAGTTCCTATTTAAAGCCACAGCTCATGAAGTGAACCAACTATATGTGAATCTTTAGTTTCTGGCTTTCTATCTCAATAGTAGAAGTATGTATGATGTATTGTATTAATTTAAGCAAATAAATACGTACTGGAGAAGCTGCTGTACTTTGTATTGAAATGGATATGGAAATCTTGGCATTCTAGGTATTTTATATGGTGAATGCATGGGTTTGGTCTGACAAGATCATTCTTCACTGTGCACCACTGAAAAGTGGTTCTTGTAAAGGGAAGGCTAAGTCAATAATGGAGGACTAGTTAGAAGGCAAGAGCAGAAGAGATGCCAGGTCCTCTAAGGCAGAGAGATAATTTTATTATTACAGACTACACAGAGGACATGAAAAATGCTCTGCAGGGATTGCAGTATTTATCAACTTGGCTTCAGACAAGCTAAAAGAGAAAGATCTTTTTCTTAGAGATTTTTTGAAGAACTGCATCATGTAAAAAGAGAGGAAAAAAAGGCTGTATGGTAAGATTGAAGTTAGGAAAACAGAAATACCATTATACCTTAAGGAATAAGCAGAAGATTGGAATAAGAGACTTAATGTCACTTTTTCTAAAGGAAAGGGTCACTTTTACATACTAATTAACCTCTGGAATTTGTTTGAATGACATCCTGACTGAATTGGCATCATCAGACTTCACAGAGTGCATTTTAGACTTTTTGAGCATAGAGAAAGCAACTGGAATGTTTGCTATAACATAACTCGAATAATAACAAAGATGTTCTGTTTCTAACTCTCAGAGGTATATTCCTTAAAAAGTGGAGGAAGGCTTATGAATACACTAGAAATACATGCTGGAGGCTAAAAAACCCACCAGAACTAAGCCTTTGTTCTCTTCCCCATTTTCTTTTGTTTTCCCTGATGCTTTGATGGTAAAGAAATACTATTAGGATTATAGACTACCTCTACATGAGGAAGATGAGGATATTTTGGAGAGTGACCTAGCTCATTCCCATGTGACTCAATATCACTGAATCTTGAAGTTTCTCCTTTGTCAGTCACAAAAATATAATTTAGAAAAATATCTGTTTGGTATTTTTCACAATCTTCCTCTTCAACTTCACTCAAAACTGACCCATGTTCTTTTAAGTTTTCACTTACATTTTCAAACTATCAGAAATTAAGCAGATGAAAAAGAGAGCCTCTCAAAGGGGGCATTTCTGTGACACTAGCGACATGTTGAAAGCCCCAGAGTATCTAAAGATATGGAGACAGTCAAATTAATACAAATTTGTCCCATTAGTACACTCTTAGGCTCATGCAGTGTGTACAGCTAAACGTATTTGCCCACTGGTTCATAAAGTGAAAATCTGATCTAATAACACATGCAGGATGTCAGTAATTTCAGCATTTGCAAATGATGAAACACACTGCTCATGCTGCTTCTATATATGATAATTTGTGATATAATGGTGTATGCTATATGATGAACCATATAGCATAAATTTTCCTAATGATTGCCTGTAGTGAAAGTATAGTTGGACAGAGAATAGATACATTATGAATAAGTCTGCTGGTGTCCTATCATTTTGATCACCCTCTCTGAAAAAAACCTCTAAATCTATTCCATCACAGAAATTATTTAATTTGGGTGAAGCCAGACTGTCTCTTTACTGAATTAATTCCTGCACTGACATATTTTAGTGGGAACATTTTATTCAAAAGACCTTTATCAATTTACATCAGTAGAGGATGTTAGCTTGTGTTTTTGTATTTGGGATTCTGTGATCATACTGCACTTTTTCCAGTACTTAGACACCTTACACTTCTGAATGGAAAATCACTGAGGAATGAATGATATTCAGGACACTAATTAGCCAACTAAAAAACATGTTGCAGTAAAACTGACAATGACGGAGTTGTGTGAAAACTAGACAGGTATTTCTACCTTGTGGAGAACTATTATGAAATTAATGGAGACAGGAACTGTCTAAAAATGTCAGAGAAGGTATCACATAAATGTCTCTTAAAGAAATACAGTTATACAAGGTAAGTGGCAGATATAAACCCAGAAGAATATTTATCGATACAGAGTGATATGTTGCAAAGGAATTCTGCAAGTTGCTCTTTTCTTTACAGAATTTCTACTACAAATTGTAGGACTTCTCTAGTTGCAGTAAATCATCATCTTTTCTATTTGTTTCAAAGGCAAAGATGATTTTTCAAAATCAGGTTATAAAGCTAGCCAGCAACATAAATATAATCACAACAGACAACAGTGGAGCAATCTTGCTGTGAAGAAAGCTACACTAAAACTGAAACAGTATTGAGCCCAGTCCAATCTATCCTGGAGGCCTGTGAGAGCAGCACCAAGATCAGACAGGTCCAAAATTATATAGGTCTGATAAACATGCATGCAGACACTGCCTGAAAGCTTGATCTTTGGTCTAAAAGCCATTCCCTAATAAGAGTTTTTATTAAAGCCACCACACAGCAGGTTCTAAAAGGATGGTACGGGGAGGACTTTGTCATGAATAGTCAAGACCAGACACCAGCAAAACTAATTCCACTGAAATATTTCCAACAGAAATGTCTGGGGTTGCTCACGACCACAGTGGCTCATACATGTTTGTCACCAGGGCTCTGTGGGAGGAACCACCCCCAGCCAGCTGGCAGAATGGATCCTGAGGGAGCGTTGTGCAAATGTCACCCCTTACACTGCAGCTACTTAATTTTAAATTTATTATCCCCAGGTTAAGCAAACCTGCCTAATTTCACTCTGAAGGGGATGAGGCATGTTTGTGCTGCCTGTTCAACCCACTCTTTTGTAGCATGCAGCTGTAAGACAGAAATATTTTAAATAGTTGGACCCATTTCACTAACAAACATCTGATGAGGATGTCAGGACTAGCATTCCTGATTTCATCAGTGACATCAGTAGTCTTCCTACCTGACGTGTACTAGCAGATCCAATACCTGTACGTCATGAAACCACGCCACTACTCATTGCTGTTGGATACTTACAGATTTATTTTATTCTAGGGCTTTGATTGTGCATTTTTAGGCTTTCATGTAGAGCCAATTTTTGTGTAGCTCCTATTATACATACAGAAGAGAGTGACAGATTAATTGCATATGTTTTTGACAGATAGTAGCAAAATAGAAAAACACATTTTTATAGTCTTCTGCTCTTTTTCATTTTAAAAAAAGAAGTTTCTTCTCTTTTCATTTATTTGTTCTAATTAACTCCTTAGTACCCTACTGCTTAGACCACCAGTCGTCTTTCTACAAGGGGTTCTAAGTGCTCAGGATGATCTCTAAGAGCACTGCTGCAGAGCCATTTCTGGTTGGACTAGATGATCTTGAAGGTCTCTTCCAGCCTGGTTGATTCTGTGATCCTGTGATTCTGTGATTCTGTTGATTTTGTGGTTCTGTGATTCTCTTCTGCAGCCCAAGCACCTCAATTAAAGTGTTGTCTAAAGGAGAGGAGCAATTGCTTGTACATCAGAAAATTTCCCCCTTTTGATGTTTTCACCCTAAAGTCTTGTCCCAAATAGCCATGAGTTGTACAAAAAGAGTTAGAGGAGAAGGGAAAGACAGCACAATAATTTTGGAGGTCTACTTGATTAATAAAATAGATAATCTTACATGTACATGCCTTCTAAACTGTATAGCAAGCATCCCTAAAATTTATTTTGTTTTAGAGCTGCTTTATGTTGTTAACATGAAGACAAGGCCTAGTTACCCAGTAAGTAGACTGCTGTCCTACCTGCTGGTCAAACCTGAAAGCCCTCCAAAACCATTTAGTTAAACGTGTAGCTTTTCTTGACTGGCTCTGGATATTTTCTTTGCTGTATTGTAGTTTCTCAGTTCTGCCCCTCCTTCCTCTTTCTGATTCAGTTACTTTGGAGGATGCCTGGAGGCAAGGCCATCAGAAGAGCCACAACTCCCTCCCCCTGTAGCCCTATCCTCTCCAGCTAAGGAGTCTCCTGCATTGTACAAGCTGGTTACAAAGCAAAACTTTCCATCTTGGTCTTGTGGGTTATAAGCCATTGCAAACAGGTTTGTGGGAGAGATGTGAGGCTTTTCCCCACTGACAGAGGGCTGCAAACTTCAGACCCTGTGGCTCCCAGGGCAAAAGTGGTCAGGGTTGCCCTGTGGCACACAGCAAAATTGGGGTCAGCCTTGCTCTAGGAAAAAAAGGGGATTTAAAAAGTGTACAAAAGAGAACTACATTGCATGGCATGACTACCATGAGTCAGCACTTAAAATTTCTCCCCAAAAGCTCAGTCTGAGTGGATGCAAGAGTTAGGGTCTTGATCAGACCCACTCTGTACAGTGCTGGAATTATTTTAGGAAAGGTGCCTTTCAGGAGAGCATGAATACACTCAGGCGATGTCAATTATGCTGGAACCCAGCCCCATAGCTCAATTGGGAGAAAAATGCAGTCATACCTGAGACACAACTGTATATTTCACTTCTTCTAACTACTCCCTTCACTTAGCTCTACCTCCATTTTCTCAGGTCCTTCACCACTGCAGGCTACAATCCATTCTCATAACACCTTCAGCAACCATCTGACAGTGATATCCAGTCCTTGTGTTCCTTTTCTCATTTTACTGTTGTGGGTTTCCAACATCTGTAAAGCAAACCTACCATACCCTCAGCTTTAGCTGCAAGCTCTGAGGAGACAGAACATCTTCCCTTCAGCCCTCCTGAATTCCTCTCTCCATCTTGCTGCTTCTTCAGCAAGGTGGCTGGCTGATCTCCCTCACTGAGTGTGTGAGCTCTCGTTTCCATGCTGATGGAGACAGCATTTGAAACAATTTCATGTCCATGTCCTCACACCTTTGTTTCTGCTAGCCTTTTTTTGTGTTTGACTTTACACAGTCATACATTTAGCTATTACAGACCTCTCCTCTGCGAGAGGGGGAATAGCATCACTTTCCTCAAGTGCCATCATCTGTCTTTTCTAGCAATCTTTTTTCCCCTTCTGCTCTATCTTCCTTTTGCTTATTCTTTCCTCTAGGCAGCTGCTACTGGCACGTCCTCTTAACAAGTGGGAAGCCGTAGGAGGTTGTGTTAGTCAGACTGTAAGACCAAATATAGAGCAAAACTGCATGCTGCTCCAAAGTGTGTTAACGTCCACTGTGTGAGAAAGTAACAGTAGCTAGATATTTGTGGTGCATGGGATTGCACTCTCCATGTAAATTTTAATTCTCTTGTCTTCAGCCATTCAATATAATGGTGCTTTTAAAAGGGTAAATTTTAAAACCATGGTCCGTGGGAAAGTTGAATTGACTTTCAGAACTGGCTTGCTTTACCACAAGCCAAGTGTAACATGTGAGAGTAAAGAAGACTACATGAAGACAGTTCAGCATACTTGAACAGCGTACCAGGTCTGCCTTCTGTCTTTAATGGGAAGCAGGTTGGGTCTGAAAGCCAGAGCAGTGGTCACCCTATCCAATGGCAGTGATGATACCAATCCAAGCTGTTTTTCCTTAGGAAAGGCATGCAGGCAGAATTTACAAGACAACCCCACAGCTCAGATGGAAAACAGCTTTAGCTCTCAGCTAAGGCTGCAGTCTGCAGCTTACATTTTAAGCCCATTACTGAGGAAGGGATGTACCTAAAACAGGTGCCAGTAGACCTTTCAACTTTGAATGCCTGACCAGCTGCCAGTTGTGTATTTACAATAGAAGATAAAATAAGGTTTCTGACAGACAAATTTCCTTTGCTCTCTCTTCCTTCTCCCACGGCTAAAGAGAGTCTGATCTGAAAATGCTCTGTGCTGGTGTCTGACTAGACAGCAATACCCTAGTAAAGTGCAAACCTGACCCAGTTTGACTTGCCTGTTCAATTTTTAATGGCACACAGCCAACTTGCTACCAGTTGGGCTATTCATGCTGCAATAGGAAGCAATCTTCCTGACATGCAAACTTCCTTCTTCTTCTGCCTGAGCAGCAGTGCAGTCAAAGATGCTGAGCTAGATAAAGAACAATTTGACCCTATAAAATATGGGTCTTGGCCCAAGGCTTTACTTCAGCTTTATTGTGCTAGCCAGCAGAAAAAACTATCATTACCCATGGCAAACCGGAAAAGACAAAAATGAGTTCTTGCAATAGGGAGCCACTGTAATAGGCCTAGAGAAGCAGTTACCCCAGATTCAGATGTAAATTTGTGACCTGCAAATCCCTGGTAAAAACTGGACCATGAAAGGTGGCAATCAACACAGGAATTCAAGGTGCCAGTGCATAGTTTGATTTAATTTATCTTGCTGGCTAGGAATACTAACCCAGTAGGAAGGGCTTAATCATTTCTTGATTAAATTGATTATAGGAGATCACTTTCTTCCTCTTCTTTTCTGTCCTCATGGAAACTCCTAATCCTATTAAAGAAAAGTCTGCAGTGGGTTTCACAAATGGGTTGCACTAGTCTTGTCACTTGAGCTGATATCAGTATTCTTCCTGGAAGACAGCAAGTTAGAGGGAGTATCTGTTCCATCTGAGAACATCATGACATCAATATAAGCCATGTGCTTGAATAAGGCCCTTAGGCCATTACCTGAAGCGGAAGGAGAAGCTTGGAACAGCAGCAGGAAAGAAATAGGGAGCATTTCTCTTAGTCTCCAACTGAAACAAAAACACCCTGTTACAGCCTATACCCTAACACTTTTATTTTTCACTATTTAATTGAGCAACTGGAAATCAAATTCATTGATAAGAAAGACTCAAGGGAAATTAGAATAATTTGAAGTTTGTAACATCCAACTATAGGCTCTATAGTGTACCTTCTATTTACCTAATCCAGAGAGATAAGAAATCCACTACAGGAATTAACTAAGAGTATTCATAGAAGAATATAATACTTTTGGCAGAATAACTTTCCTCCAAGCTGCTTCATCATTGTGACCATGGCATTTTTGAGTTAAGACCCCCCTGAAATCTTTTACCTCTTGCCGATCATTTCGACTAGTTTCCACAACTTTCCCAGAAAACTGATTGGTGAATTAAGGCAAGGGATATTCTCACAAAGTTGCTCAGTAGGATATGGGTTCACAGTGGCTTAAAACAGCCCAGGCCAGCACCTAGGGAGCTTCCTCAGGAATGAAGACTGTTAGCCAATCCCTTCAGTCAGTTTGCTGGTGACACCAGCCTGGGTGGGAGTGTTGATGTGCTGCAGGGCAGGAAGGCTCCATGGAGGGATCTGCACAGGCTGGATCATGGCCTGAGGCCAATGGTGTGAGGTTCAGCAGGGCCCAGGGCTGGCTCCTGCCCTTGGCTCACAACAAGCCCAGGCAGTGCCACAGGCTGGGGCAGAGGGGCTGGAAAGCTGCCCACAGGAAAAGGCCCTGGGGGTGCTGGGGACAGGGGCTGAACATGAGCCAGCAGGGCCCAGGTGGCCAAGAAGGCCACTGGCACCTGGCCTGGAGCAGCAATGGTGTGGCCAGCAGGAGCAGGGCAGGGATTGTCCCCTGTGCTGGGCACTGCTGAGGCTGCACCTCAAATCTGTGTTCAGTTTTGGGCCCTTCCTGACAAGGAAAATATCGAGATTATGGAGGGTGTCCAGAGAAGGGAGCAAAGCTCTTGAAAGGTCTGGAGCACGAGTCCTGTAAAGAGTGGTTGAGGAAGCCTGGGGCTGCTTAGACTGGAGAAAAGGAAGCTCTGGAGAACATTATTACTCTCTGCAACTGCCTGAAAGGAGGTTGTAGCTGGACGGGGGTCAGCTTCTTCTTCCAAATAATAGAATAAGAGAAGTAGTCAGGCTGCTCCAGAGAAGGTTTAGATTAGATATTATGAAAAATTTCTTCACAGAAAGGTTGTCAAGTATGACTAACCTGAACAGGAGGTGGTTGAGTCACCACCCTGGAGGTGTTTAAAAGATAAGTAGACAAAGTACTGAGGGACACATTTTAGTGGTGGACTTGGCAGTGTTATGACTCAATGATCTTAAAGGTCCTTTCTAATATGGATTCTATGATTCTATGCCTTTCTGCAGGCGTGCTTGACATCACTGGGGAGCACTGCAGGGAGAGAAACATGCAGTGAAGTCTCTTGCTATTTATGCCAATGCACAGTATACACAGAGAAAAAAAACAAGTTTCATTTATATCCTTGGTTTGCCTACTTTTTTCTGCCTAGGATAAATACTCACTTTTAACTGTGTAAAAAAAGCTGAGGAGTAGAGTTTGAAAAGGCAGTGGATTTTAAAAAAGTGGTAGCTTTGAATCAAACATCAAGTACCCTTAGGTGGATATATCTGCTTTCAGCCAAGAGTCTCTACATAAAACATGTCAAATCTGTAAAGTTTGAAATTTGGGTTATGTGTTTACAGAGAAAATACATAAAATTCTCTCTCTTTGAATATAGTAGGGACAAGCAACAGGAGGCAGTTTCTTTGTTCAGAAAATAAAATCTGTTTAAGCCAGCATTCTGTAAAAAATTAGAACTTTCTCTCCCACTCTGGATCTTTTCCAGGACCATCCATCCTTCTGGTACTTCCTCGGCTGGTTCTGGCTCCTTTTTGACTGCATTTTTGTTAGATTCATGTCACACTTACGCATATGCACCTTTATGATCTGGTCTCATCCAGTCATCTGTGTTTGCAGAATGTCCCAAATAAAGCTTTTTGACTGATACAGATCAGGATTTCCTTAGAACCTTGCTAGTCTGTGACTCAGAAGCAGTTTCTACTATTTCATTTCTTGCTGAACAAAAAGGTACCTGATAATTTTCTTAATGAGATTTATATGGCTCTTCTAAACAGCTATACTGAGGTTTGAGAACTATCAATATGTCAAATTATGAATTCTGATAGCTACCAGCATCTTTTAACCAAGAAGTATT
Organism: Cettia cetti; assembly: GCA_013401135.1. NCBI lineage: Eukaryota > Metazoa > Chordata > Aves > Passeriformes > Sylviidae > Cettia > Cettia cetti. The sequence continues at coordinate 6,878 of VZUI01057193.1, read as the reverse complement.
GTATTTTTTAAAAGAAAACAAATTTATGTATGCATAAATTTGAGTTTAACTCACAGATTGGATATTGAAAAGATGAATACAAATTATATACAAGTACATATGTAAAGAGGAGCATTCTTAGAGATTTAGATAATTAAATGCCATAGTACTGTGAATAGGACTTAATTAAATTCCCTTTGAATATTAATTAAATTAGATTAAAATTTGATTCTTAAAACCAGTACACAAGAAGTATAAATGCAGCCTGGCTTAGGTACCTTAAAATTAATTTTGTTTCACATCTTTGAGTGTCATCTTTTGTGTCTAAACCTCTGTGACTCCTTCTGTGAAATGAAGTGTCTGCTCAGAGTAACATTAATATATACTGACATGCTTGAAGCAGTATGTAATAAGCATTCAGCATTGTTCTGAAAAATTACTCCAGCTGATGATACATAAACCAGAAGGTATAACAATGCGACCCATTTGCCAAAATTGCTCTTAGCAGCAATGGCTGAGAGTCAAAACCACTCCGATTTAGCAAATACTTGGCTGCTTGGAAGTGTGGCATATCCCTAGCTAGCCCAGACCAGGAATCAAATAGGAGAGTTAGTTAATTCATCAGTGGGAAAGGGGCATGAGTAAGCTGGTGTGTTGGTCCTAAAGCCACCTGAAATCCTTAGTATAACTGAAGAACAGTTTGAAACATTGCCTCAGAAAAATGCTTTCTGAGCTCAAGCTTTTCTAGGATTCCCTTTCAGCAAATGGACGGCAGTAATTGTCTTAGCCTCCAGATCTACTTTCCCTGTTCCTGTGATTCATCCTCAGAGAAGACAGACACATACATCACATTCCTCTGCTGGTTGTGTAAGGAGATGCTTCCTAGTGAGGACCCGGCTCACCTGGATAAAACTTTGTAGCAAACATACCAACTTCTTGTCCAAAAAATATTTCAGCATAATGCAAATCTGTGTCAGGCATTACACTACAAATGAAGAGCTACTGATGTTTCTGCTCGGTGCCCAGAAACATCCATGAGCACAACTTATGTTACTTATGTAATAAAATTTAATGACATCAAGTAATATATATATATATATTTAGAATAGATTCCAAAATGCAGCCTGAAGCTCTTCTGAAATAAAAACCTTTCTGACTGCAGAAATTTTCACTGGAGCCAGTACCGCTTTGTAGGAGAGGAACAGATTGATTTGAAACAACTTTTTTTGGCTAGAAGTTACTCAGAAAGCAATTTTCAATGGTAGCTACTCCTGACCTTATAAAAACTTCAACTGTTCTCTAAAACTTGAAAGCTGTGATGGTTACATGTACAGTACTGTGTTCCTTTGACTTTTCCCCTTCCTTTAAAATGTAAACCCATGACAGATCCTTCTATTTGTTTATCTTTCACAGCACAGAGCCATGCACATTTCTTGTCCTATACAAATGATTAATAATGTCATGACTTTTTAGCCACTGACTATGAAGAAAGACTTCACTTCTTACCCTCTGCTTCATAATTTGGAGTCTCCCACCCCCATCCATGACACACAGGTCTGTCATTCTCTTTCACTGTCATTTCCTTCTATTTTATCTAAGTGTTTCAGGGTTTTCCCCAGGAAATTCTTTTCAATTCATTTTTAGTGCTTTTAAGGGAGCAAACAAGATGAAAGCTTAAGGAAAAAAAAGGTTGTCTTTCTTGACATTGTAAATATAGCTGATGTTTCCCTTTTTGTAACTATGTGGGATGCAATCAGAGAACTATTAAGGTAAATAGCAAAAAGACTTGATTTTAGAGCACACAGACACTGACGAAACTGAGTATATTTCTAAATAACCTAAAAAGCAATACCATATCAGAGAAACTGAATGAGGGATTTCAGTGGCTATATAAAACTTAATTGCTCCTCTTCCAAGTGAGTAATGTAAAACATTTAACTATTTGTTGGTTCTTAATAATACCTTTAAAATTAAGAGTATAACTTTATTGCCTTTTTTTATGGTATAAATTTTTATGGTTATAATAATTTAAAGTTGAATTTTTCTTATATGAGAGCGGGTGTTAGTGAAACTCCAGTAAAAGAGATAAACGTAGTTTCCTTTTCTCCAGCTGCTTTTGTGCAATAAGCAGATGTTAAAATGTCTCTCCACATGTTCGCCTGGCACCAACAGCCTCGTGCAGACAATTTACTGAACATTGTCTTCCAAAATCACCATCTGGTAAAGAAACTGTGTGGTGAAAATAAAAAGATAATCCTGTGGTAATCAGGAACCCTCACTTAGATCTTCCTAAAGTATGGAAATTCAGCTAACAAGCAGAAAAAAAATGAGACATAGGGATTCCCCTTGTTACCATGGAAACTACCAGTTGTCTGACTGACAAAATAAAATAGATTTGTTGTATTAATAACTTCAGCACCTGAAGAGAACACAGTAATTGTGGAGTTGGAGAATCACAGGATAAGTGAGGTTGGAGGGGACCTCTGGAAGTCATCTAGTCCAACATCTTGTTCAAAATGGATCCAACTAGATCAGGTGCCTGAAGATGTCAGTTGAGTTTTGAATATCTCCCTGGGAAGAAAACTCCACCATCTCTTGGGAAAATCTGTTCCAATGCAGTGGAATTCTCCAATGAAAACAGTGTCTTATTCCTGTGTTCTGATTTGTCCCTGTTCCCTCCAGCCCTGTCACTGTGCACTTCCATGAAGGGTTTGGCTTTGGCTCTATCAAAGATAACTTCCAGCCACTCGTCCCATTCTCTGTAGTGTTGCACCAGAACTTTGGTCTTGTTAAACTCTCTGAGGCTCCTTACACCTCGTTTCTACAGGCTCTTGAGAATTTCAGCTTCCTCTCAGCATGTCCTCCAGCATATCTGCCATCCCCTGGCTCAATATCACTGCGGGCTGGAGGGTGAGCTTAGGATAATCCACATCATTAACAGAGACATTAAGCAGAGTGGGTCTCATATTGGTTCCCTGGGGAGACAGAGTGAAAAACCAGAGAGCACTGTCTCTCCATGGTCACACAACCCTTGAGTCCTGCAATCATGCCAGTTTTCCATGTACTTGACCATCTGCATATCCAGTCTCCCTCTTGCCACCGTGGGTACCAGCACACCCTGGGAGATCACGTCCAAGGCTGGCAAAGTGTGGTGCAGCTATCTCATTACACAAGTCACTGCGTTTGGGAGCAGGGACATTTAAGCTGATAAAGATTCATTTTGATTTCTTGATTTTTGCCTGTTTCTTTTAATTTCTTTTCTAGTTCTTACCCTGTTACTTATATGCAGTCAAAACTTGTGGTTTCTGTTGTCTACTTGGCACAGTACTGTTTGAAATCTCAAAAAAAAAGTGAAAAGGATAAATGGAAGGACAGGAGCCCATGAAAGGAGACCTGCACTTACTGTCTTATGGCTCCTGCTAGTTGGTTCAACATGAAACATATTTTTCAGTCAAAATGTTATTTATTTTTCTTTACTGACCAGGTTCTCTGGCTGCCTGAAGCCTCTGGGAAGGCACTATGTGTTCTCCTCTTCTGGAAAGAAATAAATATTTTTGTGTTTGCAAAGACAAGATGTGTGATAGAAGATGCTGATTAATCACTGCTGATAGACAACAGTTTGCAAAGACACTATTCAGAAAAGAGGTCTTTAATTTCAGCTGAAATACAGTAAACTTCAATCACAGTGAAAACCTTCACTGATTTCTAGGAATTCCATTATTTGGCCAAATCAAGGTTTAATTTTTCTTCATGGAAGACAGAACATACTTGGGGAAAATAGTCATTAAAAAATTAAGTTTTCTGCCAAAGACCAGTTTAGCTAGAAAATATTTTCAATCTGTTGGCTGAGGCTAGGTGTGGTGAGTCCCTAGAACCTAGGTGAAAATGAAGTCATGTCCTTTAAAGTAAAGATAGAACTGATGACCCTTATGTACCGTTTTTGTAATGACCCAAGGCACTCCTAATAAAATATCTGCTTGCTAACTACTATTGAAACTTTTATTGCAGTTATTCAAATAAATATTTGAAGTACATGTTTGAATACCCAACATTATAAATAATAATAAGAAAATATAATAAAAATTGTCATAATAATTCATAATATATAATTATGAAATTATTATATTATAATTCATTCTATAAATGTAATAATTTATTATTAATTTTTATTGTATAATAGAATAATATTTAATTATATTATGTTTTAGATAATATATAATGATATATATTAATTATTATTATTCTCACTATTGTTGTTGTTGTCGTAAAACACATCAAACAGTGTTGAAGGTCCATTTATTTCCTTACAAAACCCCATAATAAAGGAGATCAACACAGATTTACAGAAGTTAATATTGTTCTGTGATATGTCCAACATCCATGTGGCCTCAAGAATGACTGATGTGCTCTAACAAATCTCCACTGCATTCTTTCTCAAGATGTTGTACTTACTTCCTTGAACTTTGCAGCAAAAGTATTAGAATTGTAGCTCCTGTGTCATTCTTGCATCCCATCAGTTCTTACAAAACCCTTGTTAACACATATCCAAGCAGTTCCCATTTGAATTTGTGTAAACATTTTGTGCTATTCAGCTAAAAATCACTTAATTTTGCACCGGTCCCTTCCTCAGTTTAAATAATGTGCACATATTTCTCCTTCCTGCTATTGTTCTTCCATATAGAAAAAGCAAGAAGATCCACAGTGGGCACCTTGTCAAGGAAATTACATTAATGTATATTGGAAAACTGCATGAATAATAAATGACTTAGCATGGAGAATTCAATGTGTCTTAGTGTCAGTTTGCCTCTTAATTGGAAAAGGATGACTATTTATATTGCACAGCAGCTTATCCTCAGGGAAACTACATTCCCTACAATCACATACAATACAGGAATAATTTTAAGATTATAAGCTCCAAAAACTTTGTTTTTAAAGTATCAGTAGAAAGTTATTGGAATGGTTAAACTTTTTTTTTAATTGGGGAGTCTAAAGCATCTCTAGTCACACTTGTAGCAAATGTGAGGGAGAACATCAGTACTTCTCTGGACAAGTTGCAGATTCCATATGACACCAGCCTTCATAGCTGAACATCCTAAATGTGTTGGAAAAATAACATTTTCATGCAATGATATAAGACCTTGGAGAGAGCACTAAGAACGTAATTCCTTCAGTAATGAAACTTTTGTAACTTAGGTGATGTAGTAAGCTCTATTTTTTGTGCTGCTGCAGAGACAAGGTGCAAGAACGGGAATTCTGACTTTCTGATTTTGAATTTAGTGAAGAAAAGTATTAGTTTTGCTCACTGGAATATGCTTGTACAGCATGTGAGCATTTTCCAGACATTTCAGGAGTTTTTCGAAGTACAATATTGCTCATTTAATATTTGACTCCTGGCTGCTGAGAGCCATGGACAGCAAACTTGGGACACCAATACAAAACAGGATAACATGCATTCAGAATAGAAAATCCCATCACGTTTAGCACATATGAGGGGATTTTTATTTAGCATTTTGCTAATGCATTTACTGTGTGTCAAGAGAAGTAAATATATTTAACCACAAAATTCTTTTAGTTGTTCTTTTCTGTGCAGAGATAGATGGATGAATGTCACTATAACCTCTGGGGCATCTTTTAAACTGTACATAAATAACATTAGCATTATTCTGTGTTTCCATTACTGCTTGAAATTGTTCAGAAAAATGCTATCACTTTGCTAGAATAACACTTCATAAAGTATTTTATCAGTGTCACAGTGAGAAAAATTTTAATTTTGTGAGCAGAAGCTTTTACACAAGAATGTGTTTTCTCAGTGTTCTATCTTCTAATTGCTGAAATTAAGGTCTTAGTCTCATTAATTTGCAAAAGCAATAGTGGGGTTTAAGCAAACAGTCTTCTAAAGATGCAGACCATCTTCTAAAGACCATCTTCTAAACTTACAAGTTTATTGTTGCCAGTAGATTGTCTGTTCTATCAGCAAACGCAGTACAGAATCCTCAGGTATACAATACAAACCAAAGGTGTATTTACCTGCAAAGAATCCATAACAGCAATATTTTTGTACAGGGCTGAACAGAGAGAAGAATCATGTGGAAAATACCTCTCGTGGGTTGGTGCTGGTGCCAGGCACCCACCAAAGTTGCTTACTCAATCCCCTCTGCAAACTGCACAGAGGACAAAAAAATTAACTAAGTGTTCATGGATTGAGATAAGGGCTGGGAAAGATCCCCCACCAAATAGCAGTACAGGCAAAACAGGCTCAACTTAGAGATATGAAGTGAATCCATTACTAAAAAAAAAAAACAGAGCAGGACAATGAGAAGTAAAATAAACCCCTAAAAACACCTTTCGCCCACCCTCCCTCCTTCCCAGCTCCACCCCCTACCCCAGGGCACAAGGAGAGAGAGAATGGGGGTTAAGGTCAGTTCATGACCCCTGGCTTCTCCCAGTGCTCAGGGACAGGAGTCCTTCCCCTGCTGCTCTGTGGGGTCCCTCCCATGGGGGACAGATCTCCATCAGCTTCTCCAGTGTGAGTCCATCCCACTCCTCCCCAAACTGCTCCACGGGGTGCAGCCCTTCAGGGACAGGCTGCTCCAGCCTGGGAGCAGGGCCCTCTCTCCATGGGTCTCCCACGGGGTCCCAGCCTCCTCTCAGGCATCATCTGCTCCAGCGTGGGCTCCTCCAGGGGCTGCAGGTGGATCCCTGCACTCCCCATGGATCTCCATGGGCTGCACCAGGGGCTGCAGGGGAATCTTGGCACTGGAACAGCTCCTGACCCTCCTTCTTGACTGACCTTGGTTTGTTCTTCTCACCAGCTCTCACACTGCTCTCCTCTGGCTGCAATTACAACTTTTCCCTTTCTTCTTAAATCTGTTATCACAGAGGTGTTACCACCATTTCTA